>CAOJBK010257378.1:0-10444 GCA_948294925.1 Codiaeum variegatum
TGTTCTAGGTGTATGTCCACAAAACTTGTAATAGTTGCACTTAATATGCACCTTATCTAAAACATTATTTTTAGTGAAAAATGTATTGCAAAATTTCTCATTTTGCTCAACATTGTAACCAATGTCAGATTTGTCATACACGTCTCTTTAGGACATCAATATTTCATCTAGAATATTGTTCCCACTAGAGAACTTCATTAGAAGTCCCTTGGAGTCTTTTAGTTCTAATTCTATCTTGAGTTTCTCTTCTTTGGGGCTATCAAATGCACTTTGTTAATCTTTTAGTTGAGTCATGAGTTTTTATTTTTCAAGTTCAAAAGATTTAGAGCTATTGCTCTTCTCATGCTCATTTTTCAAAGAATGCAAGTCTCTTTTTAAAACTTTATTTTCTTTTAAAATTAAAACATAATCGAACATGAGTTTATCAAATGCACATTGAAGCTCATCAAAAGTATAAGATTGGGGGCTTACCTCATCATCCTCTTCAATGCTTTCCTCTCATGCCATCAAACACAAGTTGCTTCCTCATCTCCATCAAATTTCTCATCACCACTAGAGTCATCACTTCCACTCAAAGTCGTATAAGCTTTGTCTTTTCTCTTGTATGTGCTCTTCTTTTCCTTTCCCTTCATGGCCTTGTAGATGTAGCAATCTTGCTTAATATGTCCGGGCTTCTTACATTTATAGTAAACTATGTCATTGCTTTTGTCTTTGTCCTTCCTTAATTCCTTTTTCTTGAACTTGCCTTTAGATAGGTATTTCTTAAATTTCTTAGCAAGCAAAGCTATTTCATCTTCATCTTCACTCTCATCGCTAGTAGCTTCCTTCTTGGAATGTTTATCCTTATGTGTGACTTTGGATGCAAGAGGCTTATCCTTTTTGGTGGAAGCACTAGAATTGCCTCTAAGCTCCATTCTTGACTTTAACTTCATCTCATGTGTTAAGAGAGGGCCAATGAGATTTTCCATGGTCATCTCATCAAAGTTTGATGATGTCTCAATAGCATCCACTTTAGATTCATACTCAGACGAAAGACATTGAATTATCTTGACCACCATGTCTTTATTATTGAAGGTTCTTCTAAGGCCTTTAAGCTCATTCACTGTTGTTGTGAATCTTGTGTACATAATAAAAATATTCTCATTCTCCACAAATTTGAAGTTTTCATAGCTACTGGAGAGCATTATGAGCTTTGAGGACTTCACTTTGCTTGTGCCCTCATGTGTGTTTCTAAGTATGTCCCATATCTCCTTAGTCGTTTCGCAAGATGAAACCCGATTGAATTCTGTCTCATCAAGTGCACAAAAGAGAAGGTCAATAACCTTATCATTTCTTTGAAACTTTTTCTTAATGGTTTCTGACCAATCCTTAGGATCAATCAATGCTCTATTTGTATCCTTAGGAATAGAGGGGGGTTATTTTCTAAGATTTTCCATAAGTCATACCCTTGAGAGCGAACGTGGAATCGCATACGAACTATCCAATGATTGTAATTTGAGTCGGTGAATGATGGAGGTCTAGTGAAGTAATGTCCCTCTTGGAATGGTGTCTTTGTGGAATCACTAACACATGCCATAATCGATCGTTAGCTTTATAAATCGCAAGCTTTAATAAATACGAAAGCAAGGCTCTGATACCAATTATTGTCCCAACTATGGACACCAAGAGAGGGGGAGTGAATTGGTGTTTTGAAATTTTTAGATTATACAAGCAGTATTATCAAATTTTAATACTTTTAAAACCTTTTTCAATGATAAAGCAAGCAATAACCCAAATGAATTAAGATTGAGAACCAAAGTGAGCAAGCAAGCAAATTTCAAACTACTAATTCAATAACAAAAATAGAGCATTCAAAATAAACAACAAATAAAAGAGAAAGAGTAGAGAATGCTCAGTTTATAGTGGTTCGGAGTCCTCCTCCTACATCCACTCTCTCAATCGAACTGATTGAGGTTCCACTATCTTCACTTCAAAGCCTCTAAACTTCTAGTTCTTTGGTATTTTGCTTAAATACAATAATTAGAGCAAACAACTCTTAATCAAATATTTTTATAAGGGTTCAAGTCAAAAGACTTGTTTACAATGTGCTAGGATAAAGATTTTCCAAGCAAAACCTAACTAAATGGTTTCTTAAACCTAAATGATTACAATAAAGAGCAAGAGTTTAAGAAATAATAAAAGATTAAGCTTTTTAAGCAAAGAAAGTAAGAACAAATGCCAAGATTAGCAATGGAATAGTTCTTGATTTGTCTTGACTTTATTTCTGGTCATCTATTATATATGTTTTCTTTTTTGGAGCCAAAATCACCTCTCCAACATTCAAAAAGTACAAGTGATGTCATCTTAAATGGATTTTGACAGATTGGATACGGTCATATGGCCTTGATGGATACGGGGTATCCAGTTGGTGAGTTTGAATTTAATAGCCGCTAGAAGACATATGGGGGTATGTTGTCCTGTCGATACGGGCATATCCAAATGCCCTAAAACTCTCAAATGTCTCTGGACTAGCATATGGTTGTATAGAGCTTGGTCTATACGGTCGTATCCTAAACTGCATACGGGCATATATAAGAGTCTATACAGTTGTACCCATCTATTTTAGCACTTTTTTAAAACACTTTGATTCTAAATCATTTTTTAGTTTGTTCAAAGTGCATAGGCAAACATTTTAAGTACCACAAACATAAAATCAAGTATCATGCTCATAATAAGCTCAATCAAACACAATTTTGACATATGCATTTCATTTAAAGAATAACTACATTATAGGTTTTGGAATCATCAAAATATGGAGGACAACAAGTTTCAATAAAAAAGGATGGCTTATTGCTCTTAACCATGTCATTAAGAGCTAACACTGCTTGTGAGTTACCAAGCCTATGACAATTCCAAATAATGCCTATCATAGCTCTTCTTGAAGTTTGACTGATATAGTGGTGTTGGTTCAATTGCAAATTTGCACATGACTTGTCCTATAATTTTCAATTGATGAGGAAGCACTATGAGTAAACTTCAAGTAAAGGCTTCGTTTTTCCATCATCATATAACTCCAAGTCTTCAATCGAGTCTTCACTTACTTTTATTGGGCCAGACCCAAGTGGGTTTTTAGTTTTAGCTTCAGGTTTATTAATAAGAGCTTGCCTATTGTTAACGTGTTGCATAGGATATTTTTCTTGCTGGCAGAATCACATTTGAATAAAACTCCCTTCATCATCTCTTTTTTTTTTTAATCCCATGATCACCTTCCAAAACTGGAAAAAGAGGATTCCTTACCCTATCACGTAATCATCTTTCTCCTCTACTAACTATCACCCTTCAATTAGAGCTTTCAACTATGGCCCATTCCTTGGCCAGTTCCCCTTCATTCTTCTCTAATAACCATGGGCAATAAAGGTTAGTATGCCTTAAAAGTCCACAATAATAATAATAAAAATAAGTAATACGTTCATATTTGAATTGAATTGAGGACCACTCTTCATTGCTAGTTTTAATTTTATCTCATTTTGAGGGGGACTAGCACATTTGACAACACTTTAATTTTTGTATATGACCTCCAAATCCCTGTGTTGTTACTGGCATCGTATCCCATGAATGTACCCATAAAGTTACCAAGTTGTTTTTCAACCGCCATGGACATATTGGAGGGAAGGTCATAAATTTGAACCCAAGTAGGCACATGATGAAACTAAATAATGACAAGATCTTGACCTTGTTCAAGTTTATGGAGAATTAGTAGGTGATTATCAAAAGATCATAGACCTCCTTCAATGATTCTTTTCAGATTTGTTGCATGGAAAAACTCAAAAAGATACTTGTGGTTTGGTCGTTCACTGATACTCATCCATTTCACTAGTCTTCAAATACCAACAACACAATGTTGCATAGATTGAAAATGGATATTGCAGTTTGTGAGAAGCCTCCCCACAAGGAAAACTCTAACACTTCAAATTCGTTCTCCAATAGCATCTCTTCCTCTTCTTCATTGTAAATAGTCAACCTTGCCATTTGATCCTTCATTTTTAAATCAATAAAACATAAAAAATAAGAAAATATCAAAGCTAAATAGTGAAACTCTCAGGGAGGAGAGGAACTCTCAGTAGGGAGAGGGACTTTCAAACATTTAGAGAAAAAACTACTCCATTTATTGGTCCAAAATTAGTTTGGATAATAAAGGGCAACTCTTAAAAAGAAATCAAATTAAGGCTCTATTTGTTTTTGAAAAATATTTCTGTATTTTTTTTCGTTTGTTGTATGCAGGAAAAAATTGGAATTAGTGAACAAAAAATATTTTTCTAGTCAAAAGGAAAACTAAGTTATTCTTCAGAAAAATAACTTTCCATTTTAAGAATGAGAAGTTATTTTCCAAATTTTGACACTCTTATAAAAAAATTTTAAATTAAATAAATATACATTAATTAATATATATTAACTAATAACAATCGCTTCCGATGAAGTACGGTTTAGTCGGTCGTTATAATTTTTTTGAAAAATATTATTCTATACAATTTTCTTTATACTTAATTATAACTTTAAAATATTAGATTTAAATATTTTAATAATTTTTTTATGGAAAGAAATTTTAATATTTTTCAAAACGTATCAAATAATAGAATGTTTCTACACACAAAAAAAAAGTTATTTTCTCATTAAAATATATTTTTTAAAAATAAAATATTTTTCAGTAATAAAGGGGGCATAAATCAATTAATATAACAATCTATATCTATACTAACTATAAAAGTATAGATGTAAGGAAAATATTTTTAAACAATAATACCCTTTATAAAATATAATAATTACTTCAATAAAATATATTCTATTAAATTTAAAATTTAAATATTGAAATTTTAATCATAAAAATGTTGTCAAATAAAATTATTTTAAATACATTAATGCATCTTATTTCAAAATTTAAATTTTAACTATTAAATAAATATATTTTATTTTTATATAAAAATATATTTTATTTTAATTTAAAATATATAATCAGTGCAAATAATGTTTTCTAATGGTAGATGATTTTTTTCTAATGTTAATATTCAATTTATGCAAGTTCTATTAAATTACTAATTTTCATTTTTGTTGTTTCTTCTTAGAGTTACTTTTTTTAAATTATTTATTAATAAATTAAAAATATTTACTATTATTTTTTTTCATCAAAATATAATTTTTCAATAATAATATTAATTTTATTTAAATAATAAAAATTTAACAATAAATTAAGTTATATTTTATTAATGGTTTTAATTATGTGCATCGCACATGAAACAAATGATCTTTCATGACTTGTGCCAAATAACAATGATAATGAGTTGCAAAATAGAACGAATACTAAATAAATATTTATACTTAGAAATTCTTTTTCTAATTGAAAATAAAAGATTTTTTTTCTAATTTAAGTTATGTTTTATCATTATTATTAACAAAATTCAAAGTAAAAAAAAAATACCACATATTAAAGTGTATTTATCACGAGATGTTCTTTCACAAGGCTATTATATAAAGCATTATTAAGAGATGTCAAAGTCTACAATAAAATTTGTACAATTTGAATGGAAAAATAATAAACATTTATAAAAAAATAGAACAAAAATAAAATTTATAATATATTATAATGATATTTTAATATATCAAAATAAAATATTATTTTAAACACTTTAATTATTTGTGGTGATGCGTTCCGTGTACAAAAGAAAATCTTTGTTTTTTTTACATTAATATTGAATTTGTGTATAAATCTTAATTAACTCTTTTTTTTCTTTTTTTTCTAAGTGTGATTTTTCTTAATTATTTATTAATAAATTAAACACTTCAAGAAAAAAAATATTTACAATTGATTATTAAATTTTTATTTATTTTATTTTATTTTATTTTTCTCAATGGTAAGTAAATTGATAATTTTACTTAAATAAATAAAATTAAATATTAAGTTTAATCATATATTTAATAATAGTTCTAATCACACCAATCACTTGTGGCGTGATTGGTCTCTCAACACTTGCAAAAAATGTGAGATGAGAGGAGGTTACAAGTTTGAACCTCCCTATTCACATGTAGGGGTGAGAGGTACCCCTATTATATAGCCCATTGCATTGGGAGAGCTGTCCCTATTATGCAACCCACAATAATAGTTCTAATCACGTGTATTCACTGCCCTTTGCTTTTGATCGTGGGCTTTGTAAATTTAGCAATAAACTAGATAATAACTCGAGCGATACTCCGGACTTATTATTATTATTTTTAAATAAAAAGGATTTTAATAATATTTTTAATGAACAATTTAACATTAATATGAATAATGTAAAATTACTGTTTAGTGTATAGGTTTTAACCAAATTAACATTTCAGAAGCTACACAATGGATGCATTTAATGTTAAGTCCGCAGGTAGGTTTTTGACCAAATATATTAACATTTTCATAAATATCATATTAAAAACTATCAAAAAAAATTAAAAAATAAAATAATTAAATAAATAGATATACCTATTTTTGAAATCAACAACTTTACTGATGTTTGGATTAATCATTAGTTTTGAACAGAACATCAAGTTTGACAATTTTGCCGAACCTAAAAAATAATGTTAAGTGTATAGTATTTTTATAAAAAAATGAATAAATTGATGTTTTTATTTTAGAAGTTAAAAAATTGATGTTGAGTATATAGTGTTTTTATTAAAAATAAATAAATAAATTGATATTTTTATTTTAAAAGTTCACGGTCCGACCGATTCAACCGGATGGTTCATTTAAATAAATATATATGGTAATTTCATCCACATTATAATTTTATTTATTTTTATTTATAGCTACATATAATTTATCTATAACATAATATATTTTAAATAAATAAAATATAAACTTATTGATTTTTTTATAAAATCTAATAATGGTATATGTTTAATTGGTTTAAATAAATAATTAAATTTTATATTTAAAGTGGTTGTCAAAATTAATGTTTAATATAAGTTTCATTCTATTAAAAAAAAGTTTCCTTAAAAAAAATGTATTCTTCATTGTTGGTTTAAAAGTTAATAAAAACTCAAATTTAATTATAATCTCATCGCAATTCAAGATTTTAGCATTATTTACATACATTAATAAAATTAAATTAACATTATCTTTGATTTTCTTAAGAAAAAAATTAATTGTCAAATCTCTTTCATCCAATTTTAATTTTGAAATGAAAGAATTTTGAGTCAAAATTTTTTTAGAAGAATTAAATGCCAAAATAAATTCACTACTGATTTCAAAATTTAGTTGCCAAATTACTAACGTAATTTATGAAATTCCTTTAAAATCCTCTAAAAAATCAGATTAAAAAAAAAGGTCCAGTTTCTGATTTTTTACTGGTTTGGCCGGTTCAAACTAGTTATTTTTAGTTCAATATCTATCTAGTTTTTTTTGTGCATTTAGAACCGAATCACTTATCGGTGGCGGTTCAACCAGTCCGGTCCAATTTTGATAATAATGCATTAAAACATTTTGTACATTTACTTCCATTTTTAAGATGATTTCTTTTTTTTTTGGAATCTCTTAATTAATATAATTAAATATTTTAAATAAAAATATTCCATATCTATATTTCATCTCAATAAATATATAAATTAATTCTAAGTTTGAAATATTCATATTCTATTTTATTACTGATATAATAAATAATAATTTTATTTTGAAAACAATACATAATAAAATATGAAATAGTAAATTCCTTTAATTTTATATGGTCTAATTCTAATATTGATTTTTGGATCAGCAACCAAGTAAAATTTATTATAAATGACTAAATTAATCATACAGTCTTTAAAAAATCGACTGCATATTATAAGCAATAGCCTTAAATATTATTATTATTATTATTATTATTATTGTGAGAAGCTAGATATGAAATCAAATTTTTTTAGGACTTGTTCCAATTTCATTCAACTATTAACATTATGAAATTCACAATAATCAATTTTTTCTGGATTATTCTTAAGTAAAAAAAATTATTGAATAATTAATTGTATTAATTTTATCACAAAAAAAAAATGGTATTAATAATACATTAAAAATAAAATAATAAAAACATAAAATATATCTTTTAAAGATTTAAATTTAGCAAATTGAAGCACAATAATAATGGAAGTTAAATGATGGCATTTGTTCAACAAATTCATCCAACATTGTGACACTCATATTTTTTTACTGATACAAAATTATTTTAAAATAATCTTAAAAAATATTATTAAAATTAATTAATTTAAATTGTAATATCTGCTATCACATAATTCAATGGTGATTTTTTTAGTTTGCTTATTATTGTTGGTGTTCACTTCTATATATTCAATAGCAATAAGTTGTTCAATAACATCTGAAAAAAATATAAATATTAAAAATATTCAAATTAATTTAAAATTTTATATTTAATTAAAACTTAAAAATTACCAATTAAATAGGAATTATCAATATCATTTGAGAGAATTAGATCAAATAGAATAATTTGTAATCCATAGGCATGAACAAAAGCATTGTCCAACTCCTATAACAAGGTAAAATATAAAAAATTAATCTTAAATTTATGTTTAGCGGCTCTAAAAGAACTACCATTATGACTGACAACAAAATTGGTGATCATAAAATTTTTTTTGCTCCTTCAATAACTTTTGAAATTTATTTATTAAAATTCTTTTGATACTTACTTTTATTCTTCTACCCTAAAATAAAATAAACAAATAAAAATAAAAAGATTAGACTTGATTTTTAGATTATTACTATTTGAGTGCTATAATTTTAATTTTTGTTTATATTAAATTTTTAATTTTTTTGAAAGTCGGATTAGAACTTGTGGCAAGCATATGAATATATCATATTTAATTTTTTTAAGAGAAAGTATCAAAGTTAAATTGCAATTACTATATATATATATATATATATATATATATAATTGTTTTATTTTATATTGTGTAAAATATACATTGTACAAAATTGAGTGAAATACATGAGAACTGTGATAAAAAAAATAATAAAACTAACAATATAAAAACATATAAATAAATTATTATGATTATTTTATATACTTTTTCATTTAAGAAACCCATTTTAACGCTATTGATAGAATCATTACATAAGTTTGGTATTTCTTACAATTGAATTACTTTAACCTTAATTTTCTTTGTCTCTTTAAGAGGAATAATATTTTCAACCAAATCATACTTTTTTACCATGACAAATCAAAGTATGGTAGAAAATAAAATAACTGAATAGAAAGAAAATAAAAGAAAAAAGAACAAAAAAATGTAAAAAGATAACAGAGAAGACTAATACTGAAAAATATGTAACTTGTTTATATAAGAAAAATTAATTTATAAATTTAGAATTGATTCATTATCTTATTTATAATTCAATCATTTTCTTATTTAAATTGATTTCTTATATATTTTAAACATGGTTTTATTTAATTGATTTGTCATTTTATAATTTAATAAGATTGGTTTTATATTTAAATTATTAACAAATATTTTTTAAAATCTTATAAATAATAACTAGGAAAGCAATGATATGAGAATTGATTCAATATTAATTATCCTAAATAATTATATTTTCATAAATTGTAAATATTTTTTTTTATTATTTGGACAATATAAAGTGTAAAATTTTTTTAAATTTCTGAAATGAAATATTTCTAATTTGTATTCATGTTGCGAATTTATTACTATTAAGCAAGTGCAAATTTAAAATTTTTTTCTCTTCAAGTTAAAATTATTTATTATTCTAATTATTTATTTAGTTTGATTTTTTTTTTAAATTTGATTTGATTCATTATATAATTAATAGAAAATTTTTTTATTTAGATATATATTTTTAAAAATTTTATATTTATGTTAATTTAAAATTATTATTTTTATTTAATTTGATTATTTTATAATTAAGAAGATTAATTTTTTATTTAATATATATTTTTAAAATTTTATATTTATATTTATTTAAAAAATTTACAAATTCTAATAGTTTTGACGTGCCAATATCCAGTGATATAGTAGGATAGAAGTCAAAACCGCCAGGCGTCGGAAAATCAAAAGATCGGACGGTGTATGAGCGAAGTCCTTAAAATCTAAGCTAGAGTTTCTTTGTCCAACTATATAAGTGTGAAATTTCAGTGAAAGAGAGAGGAATTTAGAGAAAAATTGATTAACATTTTCTCTTCTATCTTTATTGAATCAGATACATCTATTTATAACAATATTTAGCTTCTTGAAGAAGCAAAAGAAAAAATAACTGTCAAACTTATTGAGCAAGCTAACTAGTAAAATACAGCTGGACACAGCTGGACAAGCTTCTTAGTAACTACGAAGCCTAAGTGTGAAGCGAAGGTCGAAGCCAAGCCTTCGACTGTGAAGCGAAGGTCGAAGCCAAGCCTTCGACTAATCAAGGGTGCGAAGAAGTGCAAGTGCAAAGCATCTA
>CAOJBK010257568.1:0-10351 GCA_948294925.1 Codiaeum variegatum
GGTGCTTCTCTTCTTCGCCCCTGCTCATTATCAGCCCATTGTTTCTGACCATTGAAGAATACAAAGTCTGAAGTTTCCCCACTTCGAGCTAGTCACTTTACCCTTCCCCATTGCTCCTTCCTGGGGACTTCCTGTTAGGCATGCAATATCTCCTGCTGTTCCATCGTTTCCCGTCGGTGGTTCTATGATTTGGTTGTCTCTAACAAACCTCCTCAAATATCCCTATTTGACGAGCCTTTCAATCTCTTCCATTAAATGTGTACAGGAGTCTGTGGTATGACCGTGAGTGTTGTGAAATTTTCAGAACTTGGTTTTATCTCTCTTATCAGAATCTTTCCTGATGGGCCTAGGCTTCTGCCATATGTTCTAATCTTGGAATGCAGCAAACACCATTTCAGGTCTAGCATTCAATGGGGTCAACTTGGTCATATCAAAGGTTCTCCTCATTGGATCTCTCGCCTTCTCACTCTGTGAACCCATTATCTTAGATCCGATCACTCCTTTATCGTTGACTTTCTTGTTCCTTGAGGTTGTATTCTCCTGTTCCACCTTTCACTTTCGGTGAAACTGGCTCACCCTGAAAGCATCATCTTGCCTGATATATTTTTGAGCAATTTCCATTGCTTCTTCTAGACTGTTAGGAAGTTCTCTAGACAGTTTTTTGAAGAAGTCAGCATGTGTGGTGCATTTCTGTAACGCCTCTACTGCTTTGGCTTAGTTCAAGTTGGTTACTTTTAGGGCTTCTGTATTAAACCTAGCCAGAAAATCTCTCAGAGATTCCTCCTGTCCCTATTTCACGAGCTCTAAGGCCTGTGTATACATTTCCATCGGGATACTGGCTGTAAATCTTTTTATAAAGCTTTCTGCTAACTGCCTGAAGCTTTCTATGCTTCCTTCTCTAAGCCCATCATGCCACTTGGTAGCTGCTCCATCCAGCGATCCCCTGAAAGCCCTATAGAGTGCTTCATCATCACATGTTTGGAGTTCAATCTCATGTTTGTAATTCAGTATGTGCGCTCGCGGATCTGCAGATCCAATATACATTGCTATGTTAGGAGCTTTGAATTTGCTTGGCATTCGATAACTTGCCACTCTCTCTACAATCGGAGATTTCAGCTCTAACTTAAGGTCTCGGTCTCCTGTCTTTCTTCCTCCCCCCAATTCTTCCACACATTTCTTCGCCATTTCTCTCACATTATGTGGTTGCCTGCTGGTGGCTTCGTGTCCCCTTCTTTGGGATTGTAAAGCTCGAAGGGTTCCTTTGGGCAATCTTCCAAAGCGATCTTCTCTCCTTTCTCTCCGCACTACCTTTTCGTTGGTTCTGGACTCCACTGAGTCCGTGGAGCTTTCTCTATTCTGACCGCTTCGCCTTCCCCTTTCATCTCCTCTTACTCTTTCTGCTACACCCACTAGGTTGCTTCTCATAGCTACACCCACTGGGTTGCTTCTCATAGCTACCCCTTCTGACTAGGGCCGACTAACTTCTTCCCTCAACTCCTCCTCTCTCCTGCCTTCGGGTGTTTGGAAGAGTCGGGTTTAGGCTGGATCAATAGATGGGGTTTAATTTGTTCGTCTTCCGGAAAGGTTCTGATTATGCAAGAGTCGTAGCGTGCCCATGACATCGTTTCGAATTTTCGTTGATAGGTCTAGGGCTGCACTAGCTGAGGCTTGATGGGGTGTGGTCAAAATAGGGCTTACTTGTGTATTTCTAAAGAAATCTGTCCAAGCCTGGAAAGGGACCCTAGGATCAAGAGTGGTATTGGTATGGATAGGTGGTGGAGTTTTTTTATTATTGGTTCCCAGGTGTTGATTGGGTGAATGGTCAACATTGGGATTCCTGCCATTTTGAGGGTCATCCATCACTCCATAATGAATTAGGTTTTTTGAGATCAGGAAAAGTATTCAATGAAAGAATGAGTTCTCATAGACGGTGCCAATTGATAAGCCATTGACTTAACAACTTTTGATCTCTGAGCCGGAATCGAATGGAATATGGATACATGCACAATGAATAACCGTGAGCTAAGAGGGCCATGCGTGTTGCCTGGCAATGATCCTCCGACGCTCAAGTCAGTAACGGATTTGTATGCTTTAGACGCACTATGAGTCCTTTATAAAGTATGTTTTGAGTAGTTTAAGGTTTAGTGAAAATGCCTCAAAAAGTGTGACATCATGTGCTATATATAGTAATTCTTTAGACCACGTGGCACGTTGTGAATGGTCTACGTGGCAGAGTCCACGCTGAACACGGCCTGATGCTTATCAAGAGAAGGGGCACGTGTCATTAATAGGTTCATGACACGTGTCCAGGACAAAGTCTCGAAGGTATCCTTCGAGGGTGGTTCTTCGAAACCTTGTTTATCTCTTTGGCAAGTGGCCGAAGCCTTTTATGACGAAGGTGGATACTGCAGACGTTATAGACTTAGGCTCTTACCTTCTTGTTTGGGCTTTTGAATACTTTTAGGGTCCAGAGCCTTCTAGACCCATTTTAAGTTGACCCGTGTCACTAATCATGACCAATCATGTTTTTTCCACCAAGTATAATTATCATCAGAAAAATAAAAACCAGTATTTGCAGCTAACCAATAACAAAGGCCAGTTCCTGAACACTCCACACCTTTAGCAGAAAAAACATCAAAGCTTGTTTGTTTTTACCCCATGTTATGTCACAGTAAAATAGAGTTGTTCTTGACCAATTAAGTTGGAAATGAAAATTAAAATTTTCACCAACCTTTAGAGTATGGTTACCAAGATCATCATCTTTAGATTTACAGTGTAAAAGTAAGTAATTTTGGTTGGATTGCAGGCCATTGATGATGAACACAGTGCACTTTAGTCTATAATAACCATCGCTTTCTTCTTCTTGTAATGCTATTGAATACCAAATACATATGCAAAATATTAAGTAAATTAGGAAATTGTAAAGTTTGCTAGAATTGGGGCTCATGCTGAATAAACAATTCTGCTTTGTTTCTCTCTTTTTCTTTGATAATTTATAGCTTAATTTTAATACGTAAAATGTATTATGTTTATGTGCACTACGTGTTTAAATAATTTACTATTAGATAATATGAAATATCACAATAAGGCAACAAAATCTGTGAAAGATCTTGCAAGATAAATAAATTATGAAGAAAATATTTAGCATTGGAAATAAAATTAAAGCATGGATATTTATGGCAATGAGTTCCTATTACAGGGGAGTCGCTATACCCTGATCCATGAACCAGTGTGCATTGTTGTCCGAGCGCATTAAATAATACATATATTTTTTGTGCATGTAAGAATCACTGAGATTCCCTAGACCAGATGGCTTGAATGCACCACAAACAACTCAAGGTCAGCAATGTTGTTTTTCCTACACATGGTTTCCTTTTCCCACATTCGTTTCTTTTTTATTTTCTTTTTTCAAATTTAAATTTTAAAATATTTATTTAATAATTATTGTTAATAATACCCAATGATATTGTTTTCCCCTCCACATTATTTTCTTCCCCTACAATATAACTGATTATTATTATTATAAGTATGTTTATATTATTACTTTTTTTTTCCTTTTCTAAATTTAATTTTTTAAAATATTTATTTTTAAAATTATTATTAATAATATTCAGTTGAGTTGAGTTAAGATGATTTGTACAATGGCTTCCAAAATACGACAATAATATTAATTTTTATTTTATTTTTTATAAAATTATTTTTATTTTATTTTTATTTATCAATTATTTAAATTATATTAATTTTTTTAAAAATAATAATAATAAATATATAAAACACTAATTTTTAATTTTAAAAATAAATCTACCTTATATATATTTATCATTTATATATATACACATATAAATTCATGCATTTTCGCATAATATTCTTGTCCTACTCTTTCTTCTTATTGTAGAATACAGATGTTGTAATTGCATAATCTAACTATATTTAAATTTATATTTTTGTTAATTTTAATGTATAAAATGTATTGTTTACGTATCTAATATATATTTATAATATATACCCTAAATAATTATCCTAGAAAAAAGTATATTTTTAAAATATCTAATATATAATTTAGAAACATATAATGTATAATTTAATTATATCTAATATATTTTTATGTTATTTGTAATGTATAAAGAGTATTTTTTTACTATATCTAATATATATTTTTATATATTTTTTGAACAATTATCTTATGAAAAGAGTTTTTTTTTGAAATATTTAATATATAATTTAGATATAGTATACAATTCATACTTATCTAATATATAATTCTATTATTCTACTATATAATTTATATATATATAATGTATAATTTGCTTGTAAAAAGTATTTAATATATATTTCTTATATATATGCTAAATAATTAGCCTATTGAAAATAGATTTTTTTTAAATAACTAATGTATAGTTCAAATACAAAATATATATATATATATATAAGTTACTCTTATGTTAATAATTTTATGAACTAATAAGTTAAAATAAAATTCATTGTTAATATGTTAATAATTATATTAATATAATATTTTAAAATTATAATATAATTTATATTAATTTTTACTCATTCAAAATATCATTAAATATAAAAACAAATATAATATAAAAATAAAAAAATTAAAGGCAATAAAATTGTAATTTGAAAAAAAAATAGCTTTAAGTTCCAAATAAATTAATTTCAATTAAAATAACTAAAAATGTTAACCGTGAAATTAAAAAAAAAAAAGTATAACAACAGCATTTATAAAAAAAAATTGAATTTTGATCACAAAATTGAACACCACAAAAGAAGCATGCACTAGATATTGAACTCGTGTCAATTGATGAAAATGTATGCTGACTTATTATTTCAACTGAAGCTCCCGCCGGATTACTTTCCACAAACAATATATATAAAGGAATAACAGTCCAGGGACCAGGGTAAATTCTGCCGTTATAGGAAAATGAAGAGTTATGCTATATATGTTATCTATGAAAGCTGCCATATGTGCTTAATATATGAATTTATGAAGTAACCAATTTTGAATTTGATATTAGATTTTGTTGTACTACTAAAAAATAAATATTTATCAACGGAAATTTATGTTGCTAAATAGATAATTTCATTGCTAATTTACAATAAATATGTTTAAATCCATTGTTAATAGTAACAGTAAATAAAATATGTTATTTTGTATTTTTCTTGTAGTGTTGGGTTATTGTGGGATTTGCATATATGTGAGACCATTTGAAGTACTATAGTTTTTTTTTTAAATAAATAAATAGAGAAAAATATAGAGAATAAGAAAAATATGAATAAGTCTGATTTTTAACTTTTCAGTTAGATTGGCCAGTTCGATTCGAATTTCAAAATCTAAAAAAAAAGTGATGGAATGTAAAAACAATTATACTATTATGCTACATTCACTAATTTGGCTTGATAATTTATGATTATATGGTAAAAGACAAATTATAAGTGTGTTACAATATTAATTTTTGCAATACCAGCTTCGTGTCTTTCACCTTTAACCTTCCTCAAAACACAGTCAACTATACTTTTCGTTGCCCTTAACTTCATTCATTTTTTTTTGTAGGAAGGGCCCAACTTGTAAACACAATCTTGTTATCTTATAAGGTATATTGGAGCTCCTTATTCCTTTTGCCACAAAACATTCTAAAAGAGGTAAAGACTTATTTTTTCAGTGTGAGACTTCTGTGTTGATTGTGCAACAAATGTGTGCATGGATACAATGTGATGGAGGAAATGGTTGTATGAGTATCAACTCAACTCAACAAAGTCTTAATCTCAAGTTAATTGAGATCGGCTATATGGATTCACTTTCTCTACTCGGGGCGATCGTGAACGATATTATCAGAAATGTTTAAAAACTCAAGATCATGTTAAATGACTCTACTGCAAGTTAGTTTAAGTCTACCCCTCCCTTTTTTACCCACATCGGTGTTCTAATTTTCTAACTGGTGCATTTAAAAGTTTACGTCGTACATGCCCGAACCATCTTAGTCTCCATTCTCTCAACTTGTCTTCTATCGGGGCAACTTCGACTTTATCTCTGATATACTCATTACTGACTCTATTCATTATAGTATGGCCGCACATCCATCTTAGTATCCTCATTTCTGTCACACTAAGTTTATAGATTTGTTATGTTTTTATAACCCAACACTCACTCTCATACATCATAGCAGGTCTCACCGCAGTGCGATAAAATTTTCCTTTTAGTTTATGTAGAATCTTTTGATCACATAATACTCTGGAAGTACTCCTCCATTTCATCCACCCCGCTTTGATCCGATGAACAACATCCTCCTGACAATCTCCATCCTCTTGCAAGATAGATCCTAGGTATTTAAAATGTGTGTTTTTAGATATGGCAACGCCTTATAAACACACGTTCATCTGCTCCTTCCTATTACCTTCATTAAATTTACAATGCATATACTCAGTCTTCTTCCGGCTAATTTTGAAGTCTTTCATCTCTAATACACTTCTCCATTGCTCTAGCTTCCCCTCAACTCCTTCTCGAGTCTCATCTATGTGCACTATATCATCCGCAAACATCATACACCAAGGGATTTCCTCTTGTATATCCTTTGTCAATTCATCCATAACAATAGTGAAAAGATAAAGGCTTAAAGTTGATCCTTGATGTAATTTGATTGTGATAGGAAAGTCTTTTGTATCACCTCCAGCCGTACGTACACTACTAGCCGCCCCATCATACATATCCTTAATTACTTGAATGTATCTAACTGACACATTCTTAAGTTCGAGAGCCCACCATAAAAAATCTCGTTGCACTCTATCATACGCTTTTTCTAGATCGATAAACACTATGTGTAGATCTTTCTTCATCTCTCAATATTTCTCTACCAGCCTTCTAATAAGAAAGATTGTTTCTATAGTGGATCTTCCAAGCATAAAGCCAAATTGATTAGCCTTGATAGATATGCAACTCAGGATACACTGCTCTACAACTCTTTCCCATAACTTCACGGTGTGACTCATGAGTTTGATCCCTCAATAATTTGAGCAATTTTGAATATCTCCTTTATTCTTAAATATTGGAAATACAATACTTCTCCTCCAATCATTTGACATCTTTTTAATAAAAATGGTTGTATGAGTATAAAGGGAGCAAAATCCGTAGAAGAGTGATTGTTGTTGTTTTCACAATAGTAGAATATGACATATGAAAGTTGAGAAATGTTGTTGTTTTTAAAGTTGAGGTGGTAAATGTTGATTCTGTAGTTAGGGAAATTAAGACTAGTTTAAAGATTAAGTTAGCCATGCTTTCCAATTGCAAACTGAGTGTACAGGATATAGGCACTTGTTAGTTTTTTTTACTTAGAGGTTTTGTTACCTTTAAGTGTTGTTGAGGTGTAAATTTCTTTGGTTCATTTGGTAATAAAATTTTACTTGTTAAAAAACAAACTTCATTCATGTTTTCTGTGGAATGTAGAACTGATTTATAAAGGAATAGCTGACGTGGCACTTCCTTAATTATGATTGGTTAGATTAGTTAGAAAGGAATCTAATTAGTTAGAGAGGTTAGTTTTGAGTATTTTTAATTTTCCACCTAGCTCAACTTGAGGTTAGCTTCTTCTTCAATGGAAAGTTAGAGAAATTATCTCAATCCATCCTTATACCCCTCACTTCTTCGATCATAAATTTGAATGGGATATCAATTTCTCTTTTAGTTTTTAAGATATTCCAGACTCTTGCATTATGATGGGGTACTTTTAGTTGTGTTTCCCCCAATATTAGGGTTGATTTCAGTTTTTATCCCGTGAGTTTCTTCAAATATTTCACCAAATAATGGGTTGATTCTTTGGCCATTTTGGCCTTCAGTTGTATCCTTCAGTCTCTATCATAAATTTGCAAGTGTCAATTGGATTTAATCAAAAAATGTATCCATCCAGTTGCCACTTGAGGGAGGCATGAGAATTTGAAAATGAGTAATAATGCTCTATCTTATGCATGACTAAAATGGTAGAACTAATTAATTAGATATGAAGTTCTAAGTATTATATATCAATGTGTACATTTATAATTTTTTGATGTGAGATTGGTGATCTTAACATTTTTTGAAGAATGGCTATCTTTAATTTCGATTGACATTCATTATCTTTATTTATTTTATTTTCTATTATATCGACATATTTTTTCAATGATGAAAATTGTCCCCTATTTTTATTTTTTTATAATAGATACTAAAACTTATTTGTATTAGTTTTTTTAAAGGAAAAAAAAGTTGATATAAAAAAGTCACATTTAAAAATATAAATAAAGAAGTTGATACGGCTTAACATTGGTCTAGTTCGACCCCAACTATCTGCTCAAAATCTGGCCGAACCCTAGAGCAACCTGGTTCTATCCAAACCCCAGACAATTGGCAAGATTTGTCTCATTCAGCCTTCAATGGTTCGAACCCACATGAGACAAGTGTCGCTAGCCCCATGGAGAGGTACACTGCAAGGTACCCTGAGCAGACACGTGTCCCCTTCAACAGGGTTTTCACCCTACAAATATAACCCTCAACAACTCAAATGAGGTAATGTTCACATGCAATTCAAAACTCTAACCTAGTTCCATTCTTGAGAGCTTTCCCACTCAAACCTATTTATGACTTAAGCGTCGGAGAGTTATCACTGAACACCACATCCGGATACCCCTTACCTTTGTTTCCTCTGTGCAGGCTAATCTGACTTAACCAGAGTGATCAGTATCCAATAGTGTGATCAATCCATATGCACCATTTGGCGCCGTCTATGGGAATCGATATAGAAGTTCCTTCCCAGAACATTTCAAAGCATGTATAACTGTTAAAGCTCTCTCAATGGAACAAACCAGTGATGAAACCCACATAATGGAGGATAGTCCTCCTCCCACTAATATAAACCCAACAGCAAACACACCTCCAACACGCCAAAATCCAGTAGCAGCTTTGACTAATTTGGATACTTCCTTGCAAACCCTCCAAAGTTTCATGGGACAACCTCAAATACCAAGTCCTTCCACACCAGCTTCATAACCCATATAACCTCAAGCAACTCCAGATTTAGTGGTCGCATTGCAAAACCTGATTACTAACATTGTTCCCTTGCTTTCATCACTTCCAGTAAGTCAAAGACCTAACCCATCAGCTAGGGTTGATAACGACTCTCCTGTGGTAAACTGAGGATTGAATGTCAATGCCCCCGCTGACGTAGCAGGAGCCTTACCAAATAGGCCTGCAGGAGCAAGGGACAAGAGTAGATCAGTGCCAGAAGTACCAGTCAGGGAATAAAGGGTTGAAGAAGGGAGTGGAAGATGATAAGTAGATGAGAGAGAGGCAGTAGGAGACATGTTTACTGCCAGTAGAAGAGAGGAGGATCGCAGAAGCTGATCCCACAGGGGTTCAGAGCAAAGACATGAACATGCAAGTAGGCATGGAAATCCCAGGAGAGAAGATCAAGAGGTCTTAAGCCACCATAGGTCCAGAGTGATGCTTAGAGAAGAGGTCAGGGGATGCATGGAGGAGATGGCAGGCCCTAAGCCAGACAGAAGGAGAAAATTCTCTTCACCTTAGATCTCCATTCTGTAAGAGCATAGAAGAGTTTCAAATGCCTGGAAAATTCAAGCAGCCTCGGATAGACAAGTATGATGGCAGCCAAGATCCCAAAGCACATGTCTTGGAATACAAACACTTAGTGGAGTTGCAAACCACTAGAGATAAAGCACTTTGTCGGGCTTTCAGAGGTGCCTTAGGAGGGGCCGCGGTGAAATGGTATGATAGCCTTCCAGAGGGCAGCATAGATTCATTTTGGAGTCTAGTGAACTTATTTGTCAAGAGATTTTCAGTGAGCATACCCATACCAACACCTACTCGAACCTTGGAGCAGGTGGAATAGGGTTCGGATGAGTTACTCAGACTTCATTGCTCGTTTCAATAGAGAGACACTGAAGGTGACGGATATCGACGAACCTCAAGCAATCGAAGCCTTGCAGAAGTGCACTAACCATCAAGATTACCTCAAAGCTTTGGACTGGGGTTTGCCCAGTACCTTAAACGAAGCAATGGCAATTGCAAAAGAATATATTAAGCAAGATGATGCTTTTAGGGAAAACAGGTTTTTCAAGAGAAGAAAGCCAGAAGAGGGAAGCTCATCCCAAAAGAAATCCAGGAAAAAGGAGTTAGCAATAAAGGGTGCAGGAAGCCCTAACAGGCAGAATCCCTAGTTGATGCATATTAAACCACCTAGAAGGGAAAGGTTCGATCCTTCCAAACATACACCACTGAATGCCAAACCCAATGTGGTCTTTCAGCCTTCCAGGATAAGGATATTTGAAAGAGGCCTAGGCCCATTATAAAAGATCCAGCCAA
>CAOJBK010258492.1:0-13235 GCA_948294925.1 Codiaeum variegatum
CAAGCAATTAAACCCCTAATTCCTAAGTAATAAGACAGAATCTCTTCTCAATCCTATTCAATTAGAAAAAGCATGAAGATCTAATAAAAAATATGTGAACCCTAGGAGTTTGTGAATCTATCTCTAGCAAACACAATAATCATATTAAACTCTTAAGTGTTCTTGGTTTAAACAATCTATCTCTAGCAAAGTTTAAACAACACAAACCAATCAACACGCTAGTGATACAATTGATTTTCATATTAAATAATCAAGAGATAATCTTAAAGAAAAATCAAAAATTCATTGAGTGAAATAGTCAATCAATCCATACAAAACATCAAATACTCATCTAATTTAGGTATATTAGATAATTTTAGTTCGTAATAGAAAAGGGAAAACAAGAAATCAAAAGGGAAAGAAAATAAACTAAAGAACTCATGATGAACTCTAGCTTAATCCTTGAATTCCAATGATAATCTTATTTAATCTTGCCTCCAGTTGTGTTTTTTAACCTTTAATTGATCCTTGATCTACAAAATCTTAGTTCTTAGCGGTTATGAGTGAACCCTAAACCTAAACATCCAAGACAAGGTAAGATCCCCTAAGAGAGAGCCTACCACAGAGAGGGAGTCTCCAAGACAGAGCTTCCAAGGGAGAGAGCCTCCAAAACCCCCTTTATCTAATATAAATTATGTCTTTTTATATTTATTTAAGGATCATTAGGGTTTAGATAGCTGCAAGCACGGATTGACCAATTTATGCCACGTCAGCATAAGTTAAATTGGTACCCAGAATCAGATGTCTGATTTGAGATCAAATTTAAGATATCTAGATGAAGGAATTATACTTTGTGGTCTCCTTAAAAGTTGTATATATTTCTCTTATATTTCCAATGATACCTAAATTGCCTCAATTGGAGTTCTGTAGCTCGAGTTTTGCTCAAAAGACCGAGATAGGGTCAAACTAGCCAAAATTGGCAAATTGGACAGAAGCTCCCACGGGTGGCTGGTACGGCTATGCCAGGTGACTGTGGGAAGCTATTGTTTCTCTATTTTGGCTAACATAGGCAGTGGTGGCAGCCACGATCCATGCCAACGGCAGTAGGACATTTTTCGCTCCGTTTTCGCATATTTTCTTCGTCTTTCGAGCCCGAAACTTGAAGTAGTTCCTCTATGCTCCGGAATTCAAATTAATTACTTAGAAATGGATGAAAACACTAGAACAAACACATTAAATTCAATTTAACAAGTAAAATCATCAAGAACATGAGAGAAAATAATGTGTAATTTACTAGTTATCAATGGGTTGAGGGTGGAAAGGGAAAAAAGCACTAGGGGGAGAGAGGGTGGAAGAAATAAGGATAGGGTAGAGAGGGAGAGAAATAGAGAAAGGAGGAAAGTAAGGGAGAGAAGTGAATTAATTAAAAGTAGCACTGGGGAGCCTAGTAGGAAGATAAGGTCAGAACTATCTATTCACACATCCACAGGGAATATAGAAGACGTAACAAAAGAGCATCCCTAGTGAGGTCCTCTTCTAGGAGAGGAAGAAGAGGAGACTAAGGGGCTTGGAGCCACTAATGACCTTGAAAAATCAGGGATGAAGTTAGAAGGATAGTGGAAGAAATGTCCCAGGAAAAGAAAAGAGTCATTGGAGATATTAATTTAGTCCCACCATTAAAATCACCATTTATGAAGAAGGCGGAAGATATTAAGATGCTAGACAAATTCAAGCCCTCAACAAAAAAAAAAGTAAGATGGCTTGAGGTGGAGCTGCATATCACCAATAATTATGTGAAGTGCACGACTTTCAAGGGGTCTTTGGAAGGAGCAGCCATAATATGGTACGATGGGCTTGAATTAGGGAGTATAGTTGATTTTGAGTAGTTAGCAAGCAGTTTCCTTTGGCACTTTGGGGCTAGTATCCTATCTGAGATGAACACCTAAGCATTAGAATGGGTGAATCAAAGGGATGGAGAGTCCTTGAGGGTCTATTTGGCCTAGTTTAATAGAGAAGCCTTAAAGGTGACACTACTCAACTAAGCCTGGGCAGTGGAAGTGCTATAAAATGGGACCATACATGAAAAATACTTCTAAGCCCCTAGTAGGACAACTTCTTGGACATTACAAGTAGTCATTGCCCTGGTCCAGAAGTATATCAATCAATATGAGGTTTAACAAGAACATCCAGTTGGCAAGAAAATGGGCCAATGAAGCACCTGCTGAGTCTGAGAAGAAGACTTAGATGAAAGAGGGGCAAACAAAGTTAGATATAACTGGTTCGACCCAGAAAACCAAAAGGGGGACTGGGAGTATTATGGACATCTCTAAATTAACCCTTTTAATAGTAGTTCTAGAGGCAGTGTTTTCCTCCTTATAAAATAAAGACATCTGGTAGAAACCAAAGACCCTATGGGAAGATCTATATAAGAGCGATAAGGCTAGATATTACAAATTTCATGCCACCCATGGGCACAACACTAATGAGTGTAGGACTCTAATGAAAGAGGTTGAGAGGGTCATCAAAAAAGGCTATATAAAAGGCTTTGTGAAGAAATATGGAGTTCCCAATCTGCTTAATAAGAATAAAGGAAAAGAAATAGTGAATGACAAATCAGTTGGGGACATAGCTTGCCTCACAAGTAGATCATCTGAAGTCGCCCTGAACCATAATCAAGCTAAGGCACTAGGGGAGTTTTTAATAAAATAAAAAGGTTAGAAACATATAAGGATTGACAACCTTGCCCCATGGCAGATCTAGAGGTTATAACAGCCATCATCAACAACTTTAATGTTCAAAGAGTATTTGTGGATGATGGGAGCTCTGTTAACCTATTATCAAATGTTGCTTTTATAAAGATGGGCCTAGAATAATCGGGCTTGGTGGAACTAGAGAACCTTGTTCGGACCTTGGATCAGATAATTACTAGCTTTAGGAATAATAGAGATGCCCTTCACAATAGGCACTACTCTAATAAATGTTATTGTGCTGGCCACTTTAGTGGTAGTTAAAGCCCCTATCACTTATAATGTGCTGCTGAGGAGACCCTTCCTTTATGATCTAAATGCTGATGTAAATGTCAGAACGAGGAGAGTTAAAGTACTCTTACTAGATGAAACTAATTTAGAAATGTTTAGAGTCCCTTAAAAAGATGCTTGGGTGGTTCTTGTGAAGAAAAAGTGGACCATGATCCATATTGAAGTGGAAGAAGTTAGGATGGTTCAAGTGAATAAGAAAGAGGTCCAGTAGAGGACCCAACCAATGAGAGAATTAGAGAAATTTCCAGTAGCAGATACAAACCCTAGAGGTGCATTAGAGTCAATGTTAGTCTCGTAGGGGTGGAGAAGGACCGTGCTAAAATCTTTATAGAAAAAAGTAAAGTTACTTTTTCTTAGGATTCTATAGAAATTCCTGGCATTAGCCTTGAAATTATGCCTTATGAACTTAAAGTGGATCCCTTATACAGGCTAGTTAAGCAAAAGAAAAGATGCTTTCAGGCAGAGAGACAAACAATTATTGATGAGAAAATTGACAAGCTTTTAAAGGCTATCTTCATGAGAGAACTACAATACCTAAATTGGCTAGTTAATATAGTATTGGTGAAGAATGCAAA
Source organism: Codiaeum variegatum (assembly GCA_948294925.1). Classification (NCBI taxonomy): domain Eukaryota; kingdom Viridiplantae; phylum Streptophyta; class Magnoliopsida; order Malpighiales; family Euphorbiaceae; genus Codiaeum; species Codiaeum variegatum. The sequence goes on from CAOJBK010258492.1 coordinate 3,593, forward strand.
TGGATCCTATAGGATGTGTGTGGACTTCACGGATCTAAATAAAGGTTGCCCCAAAGATCCATATCCATTCTTCATGATAGAAAAATTGGTGGACTCTACAGCATGATATGGATACTTGTCCTCCTTGGATGTTAAGCAGGGATCTCATCAGATAAGGATGCACCTAGATGATGAAGAGAAGACATCCTTTATCAGTGAGAGGGGGAAATATTGTTACACATCTTTTCTATTGGGGCTAAAGAATGTTGGGGCCACTTACCAGAGATTGGTAAACAAGATTTTTAAGGATCAATTAGGGAGAAAGAGGCCAATTTGAATGGCATGATTGTCAACAGCTAGATCTTTGAAAAGCGCATCAGGGACTTGAAAGACATTTTTGAGGTTATGAACAAATATGGGCTGAAGCTTAATCCAAAAAAATGTGCTTTCTTCAAACAAGGAGGAAAGTTCTTGGACTATCAAGTTAGTGAAAAAGGGATTGAGCTCAACCCGGATAAGGTCCAAGACATCTTAGAGCCCCAAAGAAAGTGAAAGAAGTATAGAGGATTACTAAAAAGCTGGTAGGATTGAAAAGATTCATGTCCAAATCTGCAAAAAACTACCTTCCGTTCTTCAGAAAGTTGATGAAGAATGAGGACTTTGAATTGAAAAAAGATTGTTAAAAGGCCTTGGATGATTTGAAGAAGTTATTAATGTTATTTAAATGCTAAGTAGGCTCCTTTTAGAGGAAGAGGTACTAATTTATCTTCTGCCTCACCTTATGCTGTCAGTTCCATTTTGCTCAAGGAATAAGCCGGAGCACAAAAGCCCATTTATTTCTTCAGCAGGGTCCTATAAAAGGAAAAGTTTAATTACATGCTCATAAAGAAGTTGGTATATGCCTTGGTCCTCTTATGTAGAAAATTCAAAGTATACTTATATGATCAACACGTAGTGGTAGTTATGGATCAACCACTCAAGCAGATCATCCACGAGCTAGAGACGACTAGGAAAATATTGAAATGGTCCATTGAATTAGAGACACATCACTTGTATTATCATTTAAGGTCAGCCTTCAATGCATATGCATTAGAAGACTTCATTTTTTAATGCTCCTTTCCTAATCAATGTATTCAAGAAGAAGAGGAAAACTAGAAAGAGAATAAGGCAGAAAGTAAGGAGCAGATGAAGGGTTTAGTATGGGTTTTGTATATACATGGGGCTCAAAATCTTGATGGAAATAGAATAAGGATTGTGCTAAAAAATGATACTGGGATCCTTCTAGAATGCACTCTCAACCTAGAGTTTGCTAATACTAATTACACTTATGAGTATGAGTTTATGGTCTAGGGTTTAAGCCTGGCTGACTACCTACTCAATGTGTACAGTGACTCACAACTTATAGTGGGACACATTAAAGGGGAATTCAAAGCTAAAAAGGGCAACATGACCTTGTATTCACTTAAAGTTAAGTAATTGGTCAAATAGATGGAGGACAGGGGTTAAAGTTAGTTTTAAAAAGATCTCAAGGGGTGAGAATACTAGATTATGAACCCTCATTTTCACATCATCATATATGAGCCATCAATACAAACCAATAGGCTTAAATTAGGCCCAAAGCAGACCTAAAATCATGAAAACACTAAAATTGGATCAGACAGTACCAAACCAAACTGAGCACCCTGATCATGTGTAAAGTCCTCTACTCATATGTAGATCCCTATTCTCGTGCATGTTTTTCCCTATAAATAAATCTTATCGGGCACATTTTCCAACAACTTCAGAGACACTAAAATCTTACTAATTTCTATACTCAAAATACATGTATTTGTCACTATGGAGACTCGCTCTGGCCTTGTCAAATCGGCCGAACAACCCATTCCTCATTGACGAAAAGCAAAGGTAAAATCTTGAACATTTCAATTTCAACTTTTACTTTTTATATTCCTAAATCTAACTAGGAATCCATTATCATAATCATTTTTCAAGACCAAATTAACAACCTATCATGCTAATAATTTTTCAAAGTCTAAAAACTGATTATCTTCTGAACCAACCAACTCACATTCCTCAAAATAATCCCACCTTTGTAAGAAAGGAGAATGAGGTAGGGTTGATTTCCATTCAAAGGGATACACTGACATGCCCTGTCCCTGAGGGCTCTAACTCTAAGATCTTTTTATTTTTATCCTTTTTGGATTAAAAATCATGTTTATTATGTTCTTTTTCAGTTTTATACTTTTCTTTATATGTTTTTTGCTATTGCTTTTGTTACTTGCACTTTTTGTTATTTTCTTTTAGTTAGATATTTATCCTTTTATTTTTATATTTAGTTCTTTATTAGTAATTTTTGTGCCAATGGGGAATGTGTGCCCTTCTCATGTCCTATGTCTAGCGAAGAGATCCCTTTGATATATTATTTTGGGATAATATTTAATTAATTTATTTTCTTTTGCTTTATTAATTAGTTTCCTTTGGGGATGCGTGTGCTTCCTAGTACCATCATAGCTCGAGAAGGGACCCCTTTTATTTATTTATTTATCTCCTTTATATTTTTCTTACTCATATTAATTATCATTAATGTTTGATGGAGGTGCTGGTTCCTCTAGGATGAGAGTGTTGTTTTCTAGTCGAGAATGAGAGAAGCCTGCATAGAGAACATGGTTAAAGGGCCAGACAGGGTGTCTGGTGATAACTCTCCGATGCTCAAGCCATCTGAAAGGAAAATGGGTTTAGAGTCTTTGAGTAAGAGAGTGAGAGTTGAATTACTTATGAATAGTAGGTGGAACCCCTAATTTATAGATCGAGGGTATACTGCAGAGAAGGAAGGTGTCACAAGATGATTAGCTCCCCTTAAGCTGTAGGATGGGATATGGATGTTACCTTACTACTGTATTGTTAGGACATGTGGTAGATGAAGGTAATGTGGGCCCACCAAGGGTAGGTAAGAAGCCTTAGAGGTTAAATCTTCCAAATGATCCTTTGGGCTATAAAGGGTACCTTAGTACATAAACTTGTTCAATTAAGACTAAACCATTGGGGCTATCTAAGACCCGTATAAGTGGCTCCCTTTTCTTTGCCATAATTGAGGGTGTTTACACATAAGAAGTGTGGTTGAAGCGAACCTAAAGGGTCCAAGTGGTCATCGAAGATCAAAGATTCAAGCTTGATTGCTTTGTTAGATACAATCTTTCATCATTTTTGTTTAAATTCAGGTTAGACTAGCTTCACAGCTCAAATGTCAATTTTGGAACATTACATTTCTCCCAAATGTTATGCCTTCTCTAACCATTGTGTCCCATCCATCAATTTCGAAGGGATGATTAAGTTTCCTTAGAGCTGCAAATCCACTCTCAAGGAAATAGGGCAATGGCACATGACATGATTGTCAGATGCATTAATGGGTCGTAATGATTCCTAGGGTAGTTACTCCTAGTCACATGGAGGTCATGTCTTTTCACTTGTCTAAAACCTAGGGCCTATAAAACCCTTTTTCAAGCATCCCCTAACCACTTTTTCTATCAACTTCTTCTTTTATGATTCTTCTACTCTTTTCTACATTTTTAGAGTTTTCTTCTCTTACTTTCTCTTTTCTTATTCTTAGCCTTTCCTTTTAGTCCATTTTCATTCTACAATGGCCCCTCAAAAGACCAAATTAGGCCAGGGTCCTAAAGGAAAGGCCGTTGATGGTCCGTCAAAGTAAAAAGCCACTATTGCTATGAAAGGATGGTTGTTGGCACTACTGTTGCTTTTCCTCTTAATAAACCCAGGAAATAGTACAAGGGAGAAAGCATGAAAGAGTACATGACTAAGGTAGTGACACATGTGTGGAAGGCTATCCCTCTGGTGAGGACAGACTTTGGAATATTCAAGAATTTTATGGTTATAGGAGAAATAACCCATCGTGTTATCCTCGAGGATGAGAAAAGGGTCTTATGTACTAAAATAGCTAGGGCCATAGCCAAAAGGATGATGAATATATCTTGTTCTTTGACCATCTCATAAGTGGTTTGTTGCTCCTTCCTTCCTCCTTCTTCTTCTCCATCTTTACTTACTTCGGGGTAAATCCCATGATGCTGACTTTGAACTCAATTTTGAATCTCCACTATTTTAAGGTGGTCTGTTGGTCACTAGGGTTCACAAATTTAACCCCAAAGAAGTTTTAGGCCTTCTTTACTATGGTTCATTTGTCCATGGATCGTGGGATGTTTGTATTTGTAAAGAGACCCAACTTGACCATTTTTAATGAGAAGAGTAATAAGGTTAAAAGCTGGAAAGGTAAGTTCTTTAGAATGAAATTAGATAAGCCTACTATCCCTAAAAAGGAGGTCTTTGAGTTAAGTTGAGTCTATTAAGATCCTACGAAGCTTCAGAAGTTGGAGGAGAGCTTACTGCTTAGGAAGGCTACTTGAATCAAAGCCTTAGCAATTTGCTTTAAGGTCTTAGATAGAGATAAGATTCTTTATGCCACTTTTCATCAAGGCTACTAAAGTGGTTGCCTGAAACACACCTATATAAGGAAGGCTTATAGTAAGTATAGCCTTTTTCTTATCTATTTCTTCACTCTACAGATCTGCCCCTTATTATTGGTCTATTTGTTTTTGTAGTGCCTCTATAGGATGATAAGGAAAAGGAGACACATCAAAAATTAGCTGTACAAGTTTAGAGATTGGTCCCTAAAGTTAGAATGACCTTGGACACCTTTTCTCTGAAGACTATTTTATCAATTTGGTGCTTCGCAACTAGTTCCCATAGGGACCAGACCTGGTAAGAGTACTGATAAGTGATCACTAATAGAGGTTTGAAGCCTACATGATATCTTTTCTTTAAGAATTGGTTTGAAGATGATGGTGGTGTTCCTTTTAAGCCCAAAGATGCTGAATTTATTTATTGGCTTGTTGAAGGGAGGTAAAGAGGTTGAAGGTCCAAAACAGCTTATTGAGGAAGAGGTGGAACATGAAGCAGACAAAGAGGTGGAAAAGGAGCTCGAAGCCCCTGAAGGACCAGTGGTGAGGAATAAGGGCTCTAGGCTTATTGTTGAGCAAACATCGAGGCCTCGAGAGGGAGGCATTCATATTGAAAAAGATCCTGTCCAAGTTCCTAAGGAGCAAAGACCATTTAAAAGGATGACCAAGGGACCTAGACCGTCTGTTCTTGAGCATGTACGAGGTAATAAGCCCATTTTCTGAAAAGTCAAGCAAAGGAAGTTTGAGCTCAATTATCAACGTGTTACTTATGAGGACATACTAAAGAAGTAATTTGACTTTTTAAAAGTTAATGCCATGGTGATGGAGCATATGGAAGTAATAATTCATGATAAGCTATCATTCATTGGGATGGTGTCCAGTTACTATAGGCACTTAGGGATGGTGGATGACGACTCTTGAATGGAGTCTATTTAACTCAAATTTACTGACCTTAGCTTTCAATTAACCCATTCAAATCTTCTCAGGTGGAGTAGTTAGCCCTTGGATCTTAGTACTGATAAAGAGACTATGGGGTTTTTGAATGTCGATCAGACAACTGCTGAGCCTTCTGTTATTAATCAGGCCATAACTGAACCATAAACTACCATAGAGCCTCAAGCTACTAGGATTCTAGAGGTTCTAGTCAGGGAGAACTTGGAGGTTATCAGGGACCACTTATTTAGAGGTACTAATATGAACTTGTCCTCTTCTTTAACCTATTCTTATTCTCCTTCTTCCTCCCTCTCCCTTTTATCCTCTATTGTCTAAGGTGATAAGGAAGTTGGATAAGGAGTGGCATAGAAGGAAACCCGCTTTTCTTGCTACTGCTCTCCAAGTAATTTATCCCAAACTAGTTAAGGAGAGGAGAAGAGTCAGGGTGAAGTGGTATAGTCGAAAGCTAGGCTTTTACAGCTCTGCTTCGTGAAGGGAGAGAGTGCATGGTAAGAATTACTTTACCTTTCTTTTTTATTTTTACTTACTTCTCTTTCCTTGACTGCTGACTTTTTCATTTTATTTATGATGGAGGGTATTGGAAAATTAAAGGGCTAGCACATTGAAGAAATTGGGGACAAAGTTCCCTAAGATGTTGTTACGACTAGAGGGGGGGGGGGGGCAACTTGACGTACAAAGTGAAGAGGGAGAGAGAAGTTCCTATTATACTAGTGAAAGGGGGATTTTATTTATAGAAATGTGCAATGATTTAGAGCATGCTATTGAGGATGGCCCAGAAGTTCAAAATAGCAGGCTAGATGATTCTTTGTACCCCTTTCTCAAGGAGCAGTTTGAGATATGCTGGGGTCTTATTCTATTGATGACACTTCTAACGCTATTTTAGATTTGGCCAACAAGGCTAAGCAAGAGGAACTTGCTCAGGATTAGGCACCAAAGGAAGCAATAATTTAGGTAGAGCTTTCTTAGGTTGAAGTTATTGAAACCATAGACTTCAAATTGGCAACTAGAGATAAGGGCTTCCATCCACCTTTAGAGATAAGGACCGATGCTCTACACCAGCTAGAGGAAGAGAGGCCTATCATAGGAAAGAGGCTTGCGGAGGATACTTCCCTAGCTTTTTCTTTAAAGAAGGTTTAACTAGTTATACCTAGAGAAGTGGCCATGGTTCCTTAGCTTATTGTGGGAGGTGGGAACTTTATCTCTGGGTACTTAACCTAGCATCAGAATTTAGGAGGCTCTTTTGAAGACATCTCATCTAACCTTTGTTGGTCTATGGGTTTGAGTTTAGACTTGGTCTCCTATTTGAAGGTATTGTCAATGACTTCTTTTTTATTTTATTTTTTTTAATCTTTCATACTTCTCATTTGATGATTTTTGTAGGAGGATTTGGTGCAAGCCCAATAGCTCTAAAAGACTCTAGGTGATTTACAGTCTCTCGTTCTTCTACAAGAGAGGGACCCCTCCTACCTACATTGTCAAATAGAGGATAAGGATAATGAACTGGTGGAGAGGGAGCAATTATGAGTTCAAAGGATGGTGACATGACCTCCCTTTGGTAATGGATCTCTGAATTGGAATCAGCCAATGAATTCCTAAGAAAGCAGGTAGAAGGGAAGAAGATGAATTCCTTAAAGATAGAAGCTGCTCTTTAAGCCAAGGCATTGGAAGCTCATCAAAGATGCTTTTATCTTTACTAAAAAGCTAGATGTGTTAAGGGATAGGCTCCCATTCTTACTCAAGAAGGAGAAACAGAGGTTCACTAGCTCTCTCTTCTTTAAAGAGTGGTATAAAAATGATGAGCTTCGATCTATACTGAGGAGATATAACAACAAAGTGGAGATAGTGGCCTAGGACTTTCAAGAGGTTAAGGATAGTATGCACTTATCAACATTAGGGATGTAGTTCCCAATGACTAATTGTCGAGTACTTGGACAAAGTCTCTGTGCCAGACCTTGCCTTTTTGAATAAGTTCACTAATGATCATAACAAATCAGGCGACCTTTTTTCTATAGGCTCAGTAGTGAAATCTCTTTAAGATTCAGATGATAATAGAACTATAGTTGAGATGGCAAAGTGACATCAACAAACTACTTAAGATGATTGAGAAGCAAGCACTTCCAGGCTTGCCTAGGAATGAACTCCTTATCTTTTTTTGTTGTCACATTGTGTTCATTGTGATATCATCCTTGAATTTTATTTTATGATTTCATATAATGAAATTAATTATTTACAATGCTTTTACAATAATGGAAAATATGGCTTTTATCTAATTGTTTTTCCTTTTACACATTTATTCTCGGCTTTTATCATGTCATTATTTCTTTTTTTGTTTTATGGCTTTTCTTAATATACAAATGATTATAACATATGTTATGTTATTTCTGAAGGGCGAGTACGGAGTCGCGTAACGGAAGCTGAAAATGAAATTTCAACACTGTCTAGCAGCACTACTGGACAGAGTGTTACTGGACTGCAGCTCCAGTAGCTCTGTCTAACAGCTCTAATGGACAGAATGCTGCTGGGCAACAGCTCCAGTAGCACTATCCAGTAGCACTAGCAGTGCTGTCCAGTGCTAAAATTAATTTTGCAAAAATCCGATGTTACTCGATTTTTGGTTTTCAAAACTTTTTGAATTATTTACCTTGCCAAAACACTTTTGACATAGTTGGGTTTAGATATTCATTAAACACTTTAACAAATTACTAAACCCTATGATGGACCCATATTCAACATCAAGGATCTTTTCAATTATTGTGTAAAACACAATAGAAACAAAGAAGGGTTAGAATGTATGAATACCTCTTACCCTCCTTCTTTAAGCCCCCCAAATGTGAAGCCTCTAGCTTGAGACATACCGAGCTTTTTCCAAACACTTGTTCTCTAGCTCTTTTCAAGAAGCTTGAATCCTTATCTCATTGGAATCACCCAAATGCTTGATTCTTGCTTTTTTACTTAAGAACTTGAGACTTTAAGGATTGCTTTGGACTTGATGCTCCATCACACTCCCTTCCCAAGGGTTATTGAAAATAAGTTTAAGATTGAAGAAGTATTCTTCAATCTAAACTTCCTCTCAAATTTTGGTATGAATTTGAAGCTTCTCTCTCTAACTCTTAGAGAGCTTCCCTCTCTAAACCATTGGAGAAGAAGATGAATAGTGAATATAAAACTTATCATCTTAAATTGAGAAGGCATGTTCATTATCATTTTTTGTTTCATATTTTCTATTTTTTTGAAAACAAAAACAACATTTAAAAGACAAGAATTTGTTGTTTTTAGTTTTTTGTTTTTAACTTGTTTTTAAATAAGCATGAAATAAAATGTTAAAAATATATTTTTTATTAATATTTTTCATACTTTAATTTTTAAAATTTGAAAATAGAAACAAAAAACAGAAAAGCATAGTGTACCAAACGGGACTGAAAATTAAAAAAAAAAGAGAGAGTTAATTTATGTATTAAAGATTATATTTTATTTATATTTTTTGAAAGCTAAAGACTATATTTTATTTGATATTTTGAATCAATAAATTTCTTAATCTAGTTATGGTTATATCATAACTAGATTATAATAAGGTTGTTTTCAAATAAAAAATACTATTGTTTGTCACTTCAATAATCAACTTATTATTAGATAAATTATAGATATTACAAAAATATTTTTTTTGATAAATGAATAATTAAATTGTTGTATTAATTTTTGTTAAGACATAAATCTCACATTCCACATTGAAAAATTACAAACATATCCATGTGTAGTTAATGCTTAGTACTACATGCCTAACTGGTTAGTTCTAATCTTGCAACCATACATGAGTCTAAACATTATTACTCATTCTATCTATAAATTCTCATATGATAGCAGAGCCAAATCGATCCAAATACCCCTCACCTCTTCAATCATAAATTTGAATGAGATTCCAAATTCCCTATTTGTCTGTCAACTTCTGGGATATTCGCGGTTCTTGCCCTATAATGGGTTTTTTCAATTGTGTTTCCCTCGATAAATGAGGTTGATTTCAATTTTGCCCCGTAGTGGGTATCTTCAAGATTTCGCTCGATAATGAATTTTCAAATTTGATTCTTCGGCCGTCACTACAAAAAAATAGTTAAATAGTGACGGAAATTTCCGTCACAAAATTGTGATGAATTCGTGACGGATTAATGACAACAAAGAAAATTAGTGACGGAATTTAGTGACGGATTGCTGACGATTTATTAGTGACGGATTGCTGACGGTTTCGTAAC
>CAOJBK010258818.1:0-14239 GCA_948294925.1 Codiaeum variegatum
ATTAGGTAGTTTAGAAGGATCAATTGTTGCTTCTACTTATAGCGGTTCAATAAATGCAAAGTGTGCTATAGCATTTTCTTGAAGCTAATGAGGGACACATGCCATGTTTTTCCATAGCTGGAGTGGTCAAGGACTGGTACGAGGTGAGTAAAAATGAATGTTGATGCTAGGTATAAGAGCTAAGATGACCAAGTCTAACGAGGGAACATGAGAGCTATGATACAGGCCACTAATAGGGCAAAGGTGGTTGCAACTGTGGACTGTTAATAGGGGATGTTCTCCTTTAGCATTGGAAGCTTTAGCTTTAAAGAGTGCTTTGCAATAAGAAAACATTAAATAGGTGAGATAATGGTTGAGGTTGATTTTTTGGCTTTTGTGCGGTCTTTGAAGAGCGAGAATCAAGATAATTTCAAATGTTCTTTTTTTTAACTGATATTCATAATTGTACAGATAATTTTGTTCACATTTCTTTTGTGTTTAGAGATACAAATGGAGTTTCCATTGTTTTGGCAAAAGAAGGCACTTGTTTGTTTTACTTATGTTGAATGGTTAAATGAGCTCTTCTTTTTCGTTTGTCATGTGAACTACTTGATTAATTCTTAATAACATTTGCCTTTTGTTAACAAAAAAAATCATATAATAAACTTATTAAAATTAAGAAATAAATCTTATTTTTTAAGTTGAATTTTTTATTGATCAAGAAAATATTTTTTAGTGATTAATCTTTAAAACATTTTAAAGTTTTTTTTTTCTAATATTTTTTGTAAAACAAAATCATATATATATATATATATATATATATAAAAGCAAGTAAATAAGTGTCTTTCCAAGTAGGAGTGTCAGAACTTGACACTCGGTCTCTTGATCCAATGAGAATTAGCCACTTGGAATACTTAATTCCATATCTCCAACAGTTTTTGACCTGCGCTTTTGACACATGTTTCACAAGTTGTAGCATTGATATCTCCTCTACATAGTGCTTGTCTTTAAACTGGATCAGGGCTATCTCCAATAGAAATGTTGTAAAATCTTATTAATGGAGTTTTTGAAGTTAAATTTCGAAGGGGAAGTTTAAGGTTATTTTCAAATAGGTTGTTGGGAGTGTAACTCCCAGTTGGAAATTCTGTAAAGAGAAGATCTTCTCTGATAGATTTAGAAAGAATTAAAAGTGGTATGATCAAGAGTAGATCAGGTGGTCATTAACTTATCTATAGCTAATACAAATTACAATTGATTTTTTTTTAAAATAATACAATTTAAAATCTCCTTTCATTCATTTGTCAGTTACTAAATTTTTTCCAACTTTAAATGGAATTAGCTAAATCTTAAACAATTGGCTTATTTGTGCTTCATATTGTGGTAGAAAAGATTTCTTGAAAAAAATATTATCTCTCTTAATTATTGTTTCTTAGACTAAGAACTCAATAGATCAAGATCTTAGTGTTGAAACTAATGACTCAACCAATCAATATCTTTATAAATGTGATGTAAAACCAAGGTTATTTTCTAAACGAAAATGATGTAAGAATTTGATGTATGCTTGGCGGATTTAGGTTCACCATAGACTCCTTTTTTTACTAAAAATTGGTAATAAACTATTTATATTTTAATTTTTCTAGAGTGATGTATTTTAATAATTGGACTATACCCTTGCACTCCCTTCTCCCTTTTTTTTTAGAAAATTATCAATATTTTTTAAGAAAAAGTATAAAAAAATAATTTGTGTTTTACGTCGTTAGATACTTTAAAACCAAAAATATTAACACCATTAAAAAATATAATGTGGCGCATTTTTCTGACGTGTAATTTTTTATTATTGACTTAACGTATGTGTGGCATTTCCATTTGATGACAGTGAATTTTTTACTATTTTTTATTTGATGACATAGAATTTTCATTATTTTTTATTGCTGACATGGAATTTCTTAATTATTTATTTTTTTAATTTATTATCTGTTGATGTGGCATACAGTGGGTCCACATGTTGAAGTGGAAGGTGGGATTTGAACCAATGACCTTAAGTAAAAATAGAAAACTACATACTGCTTTGTTAAACTAAACTTTTGAATTTTCATTGCATAATAAATTTATATTATATCCTACAATAATAACGAAAGGGAAAAAAAATAAAAGATAAAATTTTTTATTTTAATTTATATATTTAAAATTTGAATTAGTTTTATAGAATAAAATTTTTAAAATTAACTCTTCTAAAAAAATTTTAAATAAAATATTAAATTGGATTGTGAAAAAGTTAAAAATAAATAAATTATAACAATTTTTTTTATTTTTAATAATCCAATTTCATATAATCTAATGCTTTATTTTTAAAAATTTTAATTTCTAAAAAACATTCAAGTTTTAAATATATAAATAAAAATATAAAATTAAAATATAAAATTTTATCTTTTATTTTTTATTTTTTTTTCTCTTTCTTTATTATTGTGCGACATATATATATATATATATATATATATATATATATATATAAAATATTAAAAATTTAGTTTGACAAAATAGATAGTAGTTTTCTATTTTTATCTAAGGTTATGGGTTCAAATTTCACCACTCACTTCCTTTTCTTTAATTTTCAACACGTGGATCCCACTATATGCTAAAGAAATTTCATGTCAGCAATAAAAAATAATAGTAAAATTCAACGTCATCAAATAGACATGGCACGTGTATATCGCGTTAGCAATAAAAAAATTACACTTCAGAAAAATGTGTTACGACATTATTTTTTAACGGTGTTAACGGTTTTGGCCTTAAAGTGTTTAACAGCGCAAACCATATGATCGAAAATGTCACAAAGTAAACCACGTACCTTGACTAATGAAAACCCCAAATCACATGACACTTTTTTATACTTTTTCCTATTTTTTATCCTTTTAAATTTTTACTTAACCATTTACCCTTCATAATATATACTAGAATAAATTAAAAGGTACTTTCTATGATTATTTAATTTAAAACAAAGTAATTTTACTTTGTTATGAAAAAAGAAATCATTTTTGAGAAAAGTTTAGTCGTCATTTATGATGTGACTAACCCAATCAATGATGTTGGATTCTCAAAGTAGTTCCTGGATCTAAGCTCAATAGGCCTTGGTTAGATGGCCTACAATCACAGAAGATCAGTTAGAGGGCCAGACGAGTTGCCTAACAATGGCCCTCCGACGATTAAGTTAGTTCTAAGTTGTGAAAAAAGAATCCCTTAAGATTTTTTCAATCTACATGTGACCTGAGCATAGAGGGCTTTATGTACAAGTGAGCCAGGGATAGAATAGTGGATGGTATTCCTTCGAGAGCATGGATACCATTGGATCAAAGGTACATGTACTAAAGATGAGGTGGCAAGCTAGGATTAGTCCATCGCCTGGAATATCCTCCTTTGTTTGTGTCTCCCAGTACCTTGAGGTGGCTATATGCAGAGGTGACAGTCTCCTAATAAGTGTGGGCTATGCTAGGGTGTGTGCTCTTATACTATTGTACTATAATGATGAGGACAGGTTGTCTTTTTGTTTTGCACCAAGGCTATCATAATACCATAGTGTCTATGATCCGGAGTTCCGGACCAGCTGATTTACTTCGAACTTTGGTGATCTGGTAGGTCCCTTAGTTAGTTAGAGTTAGCCTGGTCCAACAGATAGAGGCCATTTTACTATATTTGGGCCCTTTGACCTTACCCATGCCTAACTCTTCCTGATGGTCTTCGAAATCAGACCCCTATCAGTTGCCCCCTATTCTCTAGAAAGCGTGACTCAAGCTTTCCTATGAATAGCACGTCTGCATGAGACCTCCACAATGATTGACTGGTCATTATCTTGTCGGATCACCTTTACTTATATCCTGCTAAAGCGGTCTTACCAGATGTCTTTCAACCACTTCTCTGATACATTACATCCCATCAGGGAACGTTTCCATAATTAACTACACCGGAGCCATTTTTTCTTCCCCAGGCATGGTTACACACATTAATCATTGCAATTTATTTCTTCTTTGGAATCCATTCTTCTGATTGGCTTATGGGGAAGCGACGTGTCCTTTGGGAACACGTGTCCTCCTTCCAGATCCTTCTAGGGTCTATAAATACCACCCTCTCAGCCACAATCTTCTTCACTTTTCTTACCATACTGTTATTCTACAAAATTTTCTACAGAGCTCTCTCTTTCCTAATTTTGTGCTTTAAACCTCTTATTTCTTCTCTCATCAATAGCTTCCAATCAATCACAAAATGTCGATGATCAATAGGCTAAGAAAGGAAAGGTTACATCTAAGAAGAGGGGCAGGGATGTTGAGACTGTTGTTGCTGAGTCTGTTGAGGCTGAAGTGGTGGAGTTAAAACCCACCAAGAAAAGCAGGAAATCCCTCCCCCCTGCTAGAGACTCTTTTAAGAAAGATGAGGACTACAAAGAGGTCTTGTATAACTATTGGCAGGATCGGGCCCCTCTACAAACTGATGATTAGGCCTTCTTCAAGAGTAACCATACCAACACCCTCGATCAACCTCCTTATGCTCTTGTTATGCCTATTATAGATAATATGCTATACACCCCTACTGATAGCAAAGAGTTACCTAAGGATAGCGGGCACTACATTGTGTTCTTGGAATAGTTTAGGAATGAAATGGTGCTCCCCCCATCTGCTTTCTTTGTGGACTGCTTCAAGAGGTTCAAACTGAATTCGTTGTTGGTGACCCCTAACACCATCTGAGATATGCACTGCTTCGAGGTGCTTTGTTATGCCTTGGGATGCTCAGATGTCAAAGCAACTATGGTCTAGATGTTCCTCTAGATCCTGCCAGTAACTGATACTCCTGGAATGTACATGTCCATCCGGTGCAACAAAAAGGGATTATTCTCAGGTAAATAGGACAAAATGAAGCCCTGGAAAGAAGCCTTTGCTTTCATAAACTTCATTCTAGAAGGGAGTCATTTGGAAGCTAGATTTGCATTTAATGAAGCCCTCTAACAACCCAAAAAGGGAGTATAGTTAAATGCCCCCGATTAGCCCATGACCTTAAAGGGGCCTAATGAGCTTATGAAGAATCATTACCTATGCCTGAAAGCCCTACTTGAGCAAAAGGTGTAGTATGACCAATCAAGGCTACTAGACAACAGTTTTCTATTTAGGCCGGACTGGTCCCCTTCTCCAGTGGAGACTTTGCAAACTTTATCAGGTAAGTTTTCTCATCTTCTCTACTCATTTCCTTACTTTTTGAGTTATGTTATTACTAACTCTTACTTCTTCTCTTGCCACAGTCTCTACGGATGCATCAGACTGGTGCAAAGACTTATCGGATAAGATGTCCGGCAGCACGGGATATCCACATATTCATACTGAAATTCAAGTCCCCATTCAGGACTTCCATATTGGGGAATTACGACTTCGGACCAAGGAAGAAATGAAGAAGTCTCTCTCCTACCACAATCCTGAGAGGACCATGTACCACTCCCTCTATTATTTTGTGGAAGGGAAAGAAGGAAGAGAGGTTGACTACTTTTTCGTTGAACGAGAGGGGATCCAAGCTCTGGAGGTTCCTCCTCCTCCGATTTCATCAACCATGGATGAGGTTGCAGCCAACACGAAATAATTTGCCTCAATGGGCCAGCCAGCTAAGCCTGTACCTCCTAAATCTACCAAACATAAGGACCTCCCCTCTAAGGCTCCTAAAGCTAAAATTTTTGTATGTGCTAAACCTGGACCATCCTCCACCATCTTAGATTGTACTACTTTCAATATGTCATTTAGGTTCGAGGGTCCAGTAAGTACGACACCATAGACGAGCAAGTGAACCTTAGGTTCGAGGAACTTATTAGGGAATATTAAGTTCTTCAAGATGGTAATATAAGTACTGTAGAGTTTTTAGAGCGAACTTCCCCTAATAAGGACCACTTTTGGCATTCCATAAGGCCTCTCTGAAAGGGTGTAGTGCTTTGCCTAGATGAGGAGGTAAGCGTTACCTGAGCTACGGGTAGAATCCGAACCTATTAGGAAGTCTTGGTACAGAGGACTCCCTAGGGCATCGAATCTAAACACCCCTTAAGAAATACATTTGCTTCCTCCTCACCTTCTAATCTTGGGACACCACCCATTAATTCTACTACTACTCCTTCTCCCTTTACTACCCCTATTGGAGTTGAAACTTCTACTCAAGTACCTAATTCACCTCCTCCTATTAATTGTAATAAACCTTCTGTTCATCAAAAATTGAAATAAGATTTTGTGACCGGGAAATTCCATTTTGTGAATGTTCCCTTGAATGAGCCTTCTTCTTCTAGTTCAGATTTTGAGAGTAAGGGTCCTGAGAGGAACACTTTTGGTTTCAATACATCTCCACCTCAACCTTCTTCTAACTTGCAGTCTCTCAAACCTTTATAAGTGATTTACCCCAGGATCATGAGGATGAAACGATCAGTTTCGTGACCTCATCCTCTTTTTATAATTTGTAGGACTAAGAGGCTCGTAGGTCAGAAGTTTCCTCCTAACAGTGATGGTACTTAATGATTTTCTATTTTACTTTATTTTTCTTTGTTTATCTTTGTTATTTTACTAACTTGCTCCTTTTTTTATTTTTTAAAGAGAATCGAGTAACAAGAGGAGATGGGGCTGCCTCCGCCCGTGGAGTTAAGCTCTTTAGTATCACCCCATCCATCCCAGGCTCCAGCTGCACCCAAGCCCAAAGTTGCCTTAGCTGCTCCTCACCCCACTATTATGGATGTATCACTAGTTGCCAATTCGGAATCTGTCGAGAAGGGTGCCCTCAGGAGGGTGTTAGTTATCCCATCTGGTCCACAGCTTACCCATGCAGTTGTTCTAATAAATAAGAGGGTATTTTCCCCCCTGCCCTTCATGGATGAGTTTGATAGAGTTATGGCAGGACCAAATCCATTGGGAACTTCAACTACAGATAAGACACCTTCTGATCTGCCTGTTATTGGGTTTTCTCTCCTGGTCACTACTACTAAAGAAGTTCACCCATCAATCTCTATCTCAGAGGAAGCACCTGACATCCATATAGAGATAGAGATTTTTGAAGGTCTCAGCCCCCTTAGCACTGAGGAGACTCTTGCCACCACTTCCCCCATCCAACAAGTTGTTCAAACTCCAGAGGGGGATTCAGGGTGTTGTGCATTTCACTGGTGCTCTTCCTCAAGCCACTCTTCCCACTCTAGTAGATCCTATGGTTCTGTGCCTTCATAGAGAGTGGAAGTTGTTCCCACCACTTATCTGCCTTCTTCGTCCTTATACACCCTCTCCTTGGGGAACTAAAGTTGGGTTGTCCCACCTCTCCTCCTATCTCTAGGCATTGGATTGAGTGTAAGTTCTACTCTTTGTTTGATTCATTTATTTTGATAATTCCTTGTTCCCAACTTTTAACTTGGAAGAAATTTTTCTATTTGTAGGAACTATCCAACAATGGGGAAAACTACACTCCATCCTCCAAGAAGCCCACAAATAGGTGAGGCTAGCATTGGCACAAGCCAAAGATTACTGGCATTCTTGGGTAGAGGAGCATAAAAAGGTAGACAAGGCTATGGAGGACCTTTGCCTGGCGAAGGAGGGAGAGCAAGCAGTGAGAAAGGGGAGAGGGCGACTGTCGATGAAGTTAGCCACTTAAAGGGTGAAGTGGACACTCTAACTGCTTCTAATAAACAATTAGAGGATGCTCTCAAGGTGGAGAGGGATTCCTTAGATGAGAAGCAGGATAAGTTGGACCGGGCCCAGGAGAGGAAACAGAGGCTCCTTAAGGAGTATGCTCGAGTCAAGCAGACCCTGGACTTTACAACATCTCGGGATAATGCCTTAGAATTTGACAGGTTAACCTTGTTAGAAACCTATCTTAAGTCGAACCACTTTTGCAAGTTAAATTATGCCAACAACACTAAGGCTTTAGCTAGGGGGTACAACTTGGCTCTATCTGAGATTCAAATAGTTCATACAAAAATTATTGATGAGTTTCCTCCTATGCGAGTGGAACCTGAAGAGGGTCAGCAAGTTCCCACATTGAGCCAATATATTGAAATCTTGAATCTAGCTCCAACTAGTCTTTTCGAGAACAAAGGAAGCCTCGCTCCTTCCGTCTGGCTCTACCTTCGAACTTGAGGACTCAGAGGAGGACGTCCAAGGGGAAGAAATAACCTCCTCTGCTATTTTAGTTACTACATATTAGGCCTATAATTCTTTAATTTGTAATATTTTTATTTATAACTCAATATTTCTAACCTTTTTTTGTTTTCAAAAATGAAACCCATTCCTTTATTTTTATCACACAGTGACTGTTACTTACTTATTACTTTATTTTATTCTTTGTCAGTTTATTCCTCTTGCATGGAGTTTCATGTGCCTTAATAATATTTTTCCAAAGTTTTACATTCTATAGGAGATATTAAGGATTTTACCTTCCTCCTTGGGGAAGGACCATGCTTTGGCAGGGTTTCTACCTTCTTCCTTATATGACGACCTTACCTCAGCAAGGGTTTTTTCTTCCTCCATGGGAAAGAATCTTATCATAGCAAGGATTTTTCATTTTCCTTTCTCCTTGAGGAAGGACCTTGCCTTAGCAAGGATTTTATCTTTTTTCTTCCTCCTTAGAGAAAAACCTTTCCTTAGTGAGGATTTTTCCTTCCTTCTTGGGGAAGGACCTTGCCTTAGTAAGGATTTTATCTTTTTCCTTCCTATTTGGGGAAGGACCTTGCCTTAGAAAGGATTTTTCCTTCCTCCTTGGGGAAGGACCTTGTCTTAGCAAGGGTTTTATCTTTTTCCTTTCTCCTTGGGGAAAGACCTTGCCTTAGCAAGTATTTTTTCTTCCTCCTGGGGGAAGGACCTTGCCTTAGCAAGTATTTTCATGGTTATATTGAAGACAACTTTTAGAGAGGAATTAAGGAACTATCATTACTTTTTTCAATTACTGGTAATACAGATTGAGATGTTGAACATTCCAAGTGTGGAGAATGTCTTTATCATTCATTATTACAAGTTTATAAGTAGCTAGCCCTATGACTTTGGTTACTTTGAAAGGACCTTCCCAATTAGGTGCAAGCTTGCTAGTGCCTTCCCTCTTTCCTGTAGCTTCCAAACTTCTCATCACCATGTTCCCTTCCTTAAAGACTCTAGACTTGACTCTTTTATTGAAATAGGACATGGCCTTTTTCTTGTAATTCACCTACTTCATAAGGATCTGGTCCCTTAGTTCCTCTATCAAATCCAAATCAATTCTTCTTAGGGAATCATTGGTGGATTCCTCACAATAGTTGATTCTCCCGCTTGGCAATCTGATATCCAAATGAATAACTGCTTCTGTACCATATGTTAAGCTGAAAGGATTTTCTCTTGTAGGTTCTTTTAGGGTAGTCTGATAGGCCCATAAAACATGATGGAGTTACTCTACCCAATTTCTGCCATGACCTTCCAATCTCCTCTTGAGTCCCTGTAAAAGGGTCCAACTTATCACCTCTGCCTACCCTTTTTTTTAGCCTGGGATACAGACGAGAAGTGATGTTTGATATTAAGCCTCAAGTAGAATTATCTCATCTTCACATTGTCAAACTGCTTCCAATTGTCACTTTTGAACTGATAAGGGATCCCAAATTTGCATATAATGTTCTTCCACATGAATCGGATCACATTCTCCACTGTTATAGATGCTAGGGCCTCAGCTTCTACCCATTTGGTGGAATATTCCACCACCACTATAAGAAACTTTATTTTTCCACTGCCATAGGAAATGGTCCAACTATACCCATCCCTCATTTAGCAAAGGTCCATGCGCTATGAATGGGCATTTGCTCCGCTGCTGGGGTTCTTTCCATCTTTGTAAATTTCTGACAGGCTTGGCATTTCTAAACTAGCCTTCTCGCATCCTCTTTTATCGTGGGCCACCAATATCCCTGCCTTATTGCTTTTACCTCTAGGGCTTTTCCACCAATGTGCATTCCTCAAGCCCCTTCTTGCATCTCTCGCAGCACCTCTCCGCCTCTGACGGGGTAAGGCATCTTAACCAGGGCAAGGAGTACCCTCGCTTATACCGTTTTCCCTGATGAATTGAGAAATAAGCGCTTCTTCTTTACAGTTTCTTGGTTTTTGCTAGTTCATCTGGATCTTTTCCCTCCTCTAACTAAGCACGGATTGGTCTATCTAGCATGGTGAACCTTCAATCTCCATGACTATCTCTCCTTTTTTAATGCTAGGGGTATTCAGAGTTCCTAAAAATACTCTTTTAGGTAGGCCCATGGAGTGTTGAGTCGTTAGTTTACTGAGGAAGTCAGCCTTTGTATTCTCGCTTTTGGGGATCTTGAAGAATTCAATCGTCACATCTTTGTTCTTCATCTATTCTACTATATGCTTCACTTTTTCCGTATAGAGGGTCATTTCTCCCTCTTTTGTCTTGTATTCTCCCTTGATGTGTCCCACCATTAGTCGAGAATCTGTGTACACATTTAGGGTTTCTATTCAGAGGCAATCTACTGGGCCCAAGCCTTGTATCAGCACTTCATACTCTGCGATGTTATTGGTGTTTCCAAACTCCAGTTTTATGGCATATTCTAGAAGGACTCTATTTTCTTTCTTTAGCATTACACTAGCCCCATTTCCTTCCATTCCTTTAGCTCAATCTACATAGAGATCCCATGTGATCCCTTTTCATACTTCGCCTTGCACTTCTCTTTTTCCTCCTCACTGCTCCGAGTGTCCTGATCAGGGAAGGAGCACTCAGAGATGAAATATGCCACTACTTGGGCTTGATTACGACTCTTGGGTGATATTGAAGCCCATGTTCTTATAGCTCTATAAACCACTTCATCATTCTCCTAGATGTCTCTGGCTTATGGAGGATCCTTTTTAGCGACTGATCTGTGACCATCACCCCTTGATGAGCTTCTAGGTACACTCTGAATTTCCTGTAAGACAAAACCAAGGCATACACTTTTTTTTCAACAGACCTGTAATTTAGCTCCGCCCCTTAAAGGACTTTATTGAAGTAATAGATGGGCTTCTGAACTCCTCTCTCTTCTCTGAGTAATACTGAGCTCACAGCATGATGCGAGGCTGAAACATATATCATCACTTCTTTTTCTGGTAAAGGCCTGCTCATGACCTAATCTGGTGTTAAAAAGGCTTTCAAGTCATCCAGTTCCCTTTGACAGTCCTTCGTCCATTCAAAACATCTATTTTTACTCAATTTTTTAAAGAACGATAGGTATTTTTTAGCTATTTTTTACATGAATCTGTTCAGTGCCACTAGCCTCCCTATCAGCTTCTGTACTTCCTTCAAATTCTTTAGAGGGGACACGTCTAAGATGGCTTGTACCTTATCTGGATTTGGTTCAATCCCCTTTTCACTCACCTGATAGCTTAAGAACTTGCCCCCTGGATGAAGAAGGCACGCTTCTCTGGATTTAACTTTAAGCCATATTCATTCATCACTCCAAACACTTCCTCTAAGTCACGAATGTTTTCTTCAAATGTTTCACTTTTAATGAGCATATTATCCACATATGCTTCTAGATTTCTTCCCAGTTGGTCTTTGAAGATTTTGTTCACCAGCCATTGGTATGTAGCCCCTGCATTATGCTTCTAGATTTCTTCCTAGTTGGTCTTTGAAGATTTTGTTTACCAGCCGTTGGTATGTGGCCCCCGCATTCTTTAATCCAAAGGGCATGGAGGTGTAGTAATAAGTCCCCTTCTTAGTGATGAAGGAAGTTTTTTCTTCATCCTTTAGGTGCACTCGAATCTAATGATATCCTTATTTGGCATCCAGAGAAGACAAGTTCCCGTATCCTTTTGTGGAGTCTACTAAGTTATCTATCATAGGTAAGGGGTAAAAGTCTTTTGGACATACTTTGTTAAGATCTGTAAAGTCCACACACACCTAATACGATCCATTAGACTTTTTTTACCAAGAATACATTGGCTAACCAATCCAGATAAAGGACTTCTCTTATGAACCCAGCTTTTAAGAGCTTATCCACCTGTTCATCAATAATTATCTGCCTCTCTACCCTGAAACATCGTTTCTTCTACTTGATAGGACGATATGAGGGATCCACATTCAGCCTGTGAGTTATGACTTCCGATTTAATGCAATGCATTTCTATTAAGTCCTAGGCAAATGTTTCCTTGCTTTTGGATAAGAAGGACTTGGCTTCCTCTTTTTCCCCCCTGAAAGGCTAGCATTGAGCCGGAGGCATTTTTGGGTCATCTCTTCTTCTACTGAAAATTCTTCCAATTTTTCCACTAGTTAAATCCTCTGGGGGATCTGCTTCTCACTTACCTGGACCATACCCACTTCCTCTGCTTATATATGAATCATGGTCTGCCTCTTTCTTATGGGTTTCGCCACACTTTTCTCTTGAGGAATTTTGAATATATCCAGGTTTGTATCGTCTAGTAATGGGATTCGAACCCTTCTCCTTTTTACATTTACATCAGCATCTAAATCATACAATAAGGGCCTTCCCAATAACACATTGTATGCCATTAGAACTTTTACTACCATAAAAGTAGCCATCAACATTACTTCTTTGGGTGAATTCCCCAAGCTGAATGGGAGTGTAATAGTTCCCATAGCTAGAATCACAGTCTGATCTAAAGTGCGGACGGGGTTTTCCAATTCTGTTAGGTCTGATTCTTCCATCCCCATTTTTACAAAGGCTATATTGGATAGCAAGTTCACAGAGCTCCCATTATCTACAAACACTCTTTTCACATTATAATTGTTAATGATGGCAGTTATGACTACCTGGTTCTCCCTTGGCCTATACTGCCACTCTTCTTCCTCTGTGAGTCTTTTAGTTCTATTATAGAACACATATTGTGGCTTTTCTTTCTTCTAGAATAAGGTTTCTATCTTGTTACGGCTCAGGGCAACTTCCAATGGTCCAACCGTTAGGCAAGCCACATTACCCGCTAACCCGTCATTGATAATGAGAGCTCCTTTCCCTCTGTCTGCTTTGTATGTGCTAGCTTGGTCTTTTTTCACAAAGCCTTTTAGGTGGCCCTATTTGATGAGCCTCTCAATCTCTTCCATCAGTGTCCGGCACTCGTTAGTGTTGTGTCCATGGGTGGTACGAAACTTATAGTATTGGGCCTTATTCCTCTTATCCGGATGTCCTCTCAAGGGTTTTGGCTTCTGTCAGATATCTCTTTTCTAGAATGAGGCAAATACAACCTCTAGAGCTACTATTAGAGGAGTCAATTTTGAGATATCTAGGGTGTTCCAAGTCCCGCTTTTGGCCTTCTGTTCCGAGATAGTTGCCTCCGCTTTCTCGGTGGTTTCTTTCTTTCTTGTCTTTTTCTCAGGCTCTAGTCTGCCTCTTTTGCCCTCCTATTTGCTAGCTAGCTATTCTTGTAACCCTCATCTTAGTGTATGTACTTCTGTATGAACGCCATTGCTATCTCCAGGATTTTCAGAGCTTTCCCACTGAGACCCTTGAAATATCTATCATGAATTATGTCATTTTGTAGGGCTTCTACAAACCTAGACTAATTAATTCTGGTTACCTTTAGAGCCTCCCTATTGAATCTAGCTAGGTAGTCCCTTGGACTATTTGACTTGCTCAGAGCTTGAGTGATCATTTTCGAAGGTATACTTGACCCGAAATGTCTCAGGAAGCTTCTCGCTAACTACTCAAAGTTTGCAACACTGCCTGGCTGTAATTCATCATACCATTTTGTAATAGCTCCCTCCAGAGATCCTCTAAAAGCTCAGCATTTAATGGCATCATTTACGCAATGTAATTCTATGGCATACTTGTAGTCCATTAGGTGGGCTATAGGGTCAATGGAGCCATCATACTTCTTGATATTTGGAGCATTAAACTTATCCGGCATGCGATACTCTGCAATTTCTAGGACAAAAGGTGATTTCAAGGCCATCACTAGGTTCAGATCTCCTTCTCATGATATATTTCCTCTTCCATTATCTTCCTTACTTCATTCCTTAGCTCTTGATGCTTATTCTAGCTCACGACCTCCTAGCCATCTATTTTGTCCCTCCTTCCATGTGATCTTTCAAGGGACTCCCTCACGTTACTTCCTCTTCTCTTATGGTGGGAGTGTGCAACCACTAACCTAGTCCTTCTAAAGGGTCCCTTGGTACTACTCTCTAAAGATTTACTTCTCCTTTTGTCTCTTCCTCTCACACCCGATCTTTCCCTTTCTCTTCTGACATCCTCTACTATTTCTCCCCTTAAACCTCTCCCTCTATTGTTTCTAACTTCTTCTCCCTCTCTCCCCCT
>CAOJBK010259040.1:0-14696 GCA_948294925.1 Codiaeum variegatum
GTTTATTTATTTAGAATTCGGAATTAAATAAATCCTGAATTGTTTAGGACTTTAATTTAATTCGATTTATAATTAGATTAAATTGTACAATCCACATTTGATTTGGATCTGTTATTTTTGGGCTTAATAGGCGAATTCTAATATGATTAGAATTCGGCCCATTAGCTCCCTATAAATAAAGTACAATTTAGAGAAACCCTAATTATTCAATCATCTCTTTTATTTTGGCCAAAAACCTAACAGCCGCACAATATAAAAGAGAGAAAACACAAAAGAAAAAAAAATTGAATTTTTGTGAAAAATTCGTTACTGCTAGCACAGTTTTCTAGCTTAAAAACCGTTCGTGTGTGGATACGTATAGAGGGTGGTCGTCAATTTGGCAGCACCTATCTGAGTCCATTCTGTTCGTAATTTGCTCAACCGCTCTAGGGTTCATCTCCGTTTGATTAAGGTAATTATTCGGATCCCTCCTTCGATTTATACGAAACCATGGATCCTTGAATGGGTTTTATTTTTTCGCTGCACGATTAATTTTAATTTTTGAAATTTATAAACGCCTTAAAAACCCTACACTAATGGGGTTGTTTCTGTTTTTCATTGTAAAATAGATGTTCTTATGCTTTTTGTAAAATGATAAAACAGTCCACCTATGATAATTTTTGCTACTGCCAAATAGTTCTTCTAACAAGAAATGCTATTTTTTTTGGGCAATTTGTAAAAAAACTTTTAATGTACAGTTGTAAAACCTTTTTACTGTATAAATTGAAAAATAGAATGTACTTTGTGTGACTATATTAACTTCCATATTTATAACAACCAAGATTCAAACTATATCTCCACCTGCTTATGTTTTGAATTATTTGCATTTTTTTTCATTTGTTTTTAATTGCATAGTAATTATTTGTATTTTTTCATTTGTTTTTAATTGCATAGTTCAAAAGTAGTTTAATATAAGATTTTTAAACTTAATTAATGCCAAAATAAGCACATTCTAATATGATTATAAGCTAAAACTAACCTCTATAACCAATCCAAACTGCCTTCTTTAACATCAAGTTCCTCAGTCATGTGTTGTGATAAAATAATCACAGTTTTAAATTTTCTCCCATCAAGCAACCTTCATTCCAAAGCAGTGTCTTTCATAGGTTTAGTGTAAAACATAATCAACACAACATTACCAAAATTCTTCCTCCATGATTATTTTACCCTTCCTTTTCAATTTGATTCAACTACTAGAAATGGGTACTTCTGAATCAAAAGGGAATGTTCCTCTTGATTTTTTTTCCAGTTACAGACTTCAACGACCACAAATAAAATAATAAGAAGCTACAAGATTACAAGAGGCCTTTGCATTCTACTCTCTTAATATCAAAATATTTGTCCTTTTTCTTTTTTATTTTCATGATTTTAAAATGCATTCTACTATATGTGTGTTTTAATTAATTTACAATTGATATTTGGGCAAAAAACAATAGAAAATAAAACAATTCATCAAGTTAAGAAAATAGATTTGGTGAGATAAAAGGGAAAAAAACTCAACAATTGAATTATGCATGTTTAAATTTATAACTGATTTCACTATGCAAATAGCAATTAGTTTCTAATGTGCTTTATTTAAGGATATATATTATATTTTAAACATATATTAAATAATTGGTAAGAGGCAAACTAAATATCTAAACATTATACTATTTCATTCAAAATTTGAGAAAAAAATTACAAATATTATACTATTTAACACAAAATTTTGCTAAAAAAATACAATGTATATTTGAGATCTTAAACTCTAAAATCTTATATTTCCTTTGCTAATTCCCATCTCAAGGATTTAAATAGCAATTGACATTTGTGGAACTACCAATTCCTATCTTAAGGATTTAGTTTCTCTATTTAATTATTTTATTTTTAACAATCAACACTCAAATCCTAACTATATTATTCTTAGTTTTAAGTAATAAATCTACTTTTAAATCATAATTGCGCAAAATTTTTATGAGCCAATTTTAGTTGAATGTATCCAACTGCCAATATCATTAATTCTAAAATTTTCAAATGCATAAACACTCGTATACTTGAGCATTTAACAAATCAAAATATTAAATAGCTTTCTCATTTATGCTATTTATTAGATAAAAAACTAAAATAAAAATTACTTTTAATATCTACCTATCACATTCTCAAAAATGGTTTTATACCTATTACAATACAAGCATTAAATTCTCTTCATCTTTATTTTCTTTAGTGGATATCTTTGATTTGAAATGTTAATATAATTAGTAAACACTAAAAGTTTTACAATTTTTCTACTGATTACTACTGCTGTCTGGACAGATTAACCATTGGCATCTAATTATGAAAAAGAAACATTTTAAATAAAATCTTGGTGTTAATGTGTCGATTACCCATTTCATTAAAAAATTTTATAATCCAAATTTTTTAAAAAATAATTTATACATTTTAGAGAATTGATGCTTCTTTTTGTCAAATAAGACTTTATCAATTTTAGAATTTTCTTTTGTCAGATTTGTTTTTCATTTCCAAATTGTTGAGAATATAGATACTTATAAAAGATAGAAATATAACATGCCCATGAATATAAATTAAGTATTATAATTCATCATGTTCCTTACATATAGTCTTAGCAATAGGAGTTTCGTTACAAAAATAGGAAACAAAATAGAGGAAGTCAAGTCCTTTAAATATTAAAATAATATAAAGATTTATTAATTTAAAAACAACATCCAATAGTCTCAAACTAAATTGAAGATTTAGTTGTTGAAATTGATTTAATTGTCAAGATTTTCTAATAGAAATAACTTTTTTTTACTAAATTTTCATAATAAATTAGTTGATTCATATGATTTTTATTTGATATATATTGTTATGGATTAGCTTTGGTTATTGTTTAAGAATATTTAAAAATTTGGCATTGTAATTCAACCACTTATAAAAATAATTGTCCTCTCCATTATGGGAAATTTTTTCTCTCTCAACCATTTATGTTCAAAACACATTCCATAGCAATAAGAAAATGGTTTCTTATTTAAAAAAAAGGAAATGGTTACATTGTTCAAAAGGCATTCAACTTGCATTTTAATTATTGTTTAAGTGTGAGTTTTATTCAAGAATAAGATTTTTTAACTTTTAAAACAAAATAAAAGACAATCCCAATGAGAAAATGTTTCTTTCTCTCTCTATATAAAATTAGTGGTGTTCTAATTGGATTCATAAAAAGTTTTTAAGATAATATTCAACTATATATAGAAATAATTTATGAATAAAATTTTTAAAAATATAAATTATTTTCAGTTTATTTTCTCTCCTAACATAAATAGTAGCCTTAAAGAATAAATATAATCTTAAAATCACGTTACATTAATTAAAAAACAAAATAAAACAACACAATAATTAAAACTAATTTCTTTTAAAATATTGTTTTTCATCATTAACCGTGATTTAAATTATTGTTTAATTAACATCTTAATTATGTAATTTTTTTTATGAATTAATATTTGATAATTATTTTATCTGTATAGTCTTTTCTATATATTAAAAAAAAAACTATGCCATACATTAACCATCTCTATTAAAAATTGTAATTTTAAGTTTAGGACCTCTAATAGATGATGTTTGTTTGCTAGATTGTCAAGGAATATTTGACTGAACTTTTTAAAATGATTATTTTTAATATATTTTCAACTTATTTAAATATTAGAATAGATATTTTTTTATTATTAAACTAGACAATAAATTAAGAAATTATTATTCTAGATAAATGTCATTTGCCAAATTATTTACAAATTTCATAATTTTTTTGTCTAGTGAACATTTGAACAGCACTTTCAACATTCACCGCACAATTCTCCAATCCATCTAAAGCACTAAAGTTTAAGAAAATATTATTCTTCAATCATTTACTTTTTGCTCTTAAATATGTGATCTTTTACTTGCGCGAAAGTTTAAATAGAAATTTGATGTGCATGTTATTGTAAAGATTAACCATAACATGTCTAACTTAGAACAAGCTCCAAATGTCAATTTATTTGAAGTACTTATAGATTTCCACTTAACAAAAGGTATGGAAAAAAAATAAAATTTCTTTGTTTTAGAAAAATACTTAATGATAATTTATTTAGATAATATCCTATTCTAAATATTTGTAGATAGACAATGTCATTCTATGCAATTAACTAATGTAATACCATATCAGTTGGTTGGATCAGAATCAAATTTAATTAATGTCCCTATCATATTTGATGGTAAACTATTATAATATATATTTTAATTCTATTAATATCTTTTATGCTAAATAAATCATAAATTACCGTAAATTTTTCTTAATTTTAGATGTAAATAAGACGTTGACTACAAGCTATCTCAAACGAAAATGTCTAGATTCCTCAAGCAATTGTCTATGTACATTTCGTCCTAAACTACTTTCACAATATTTTTTTACTTTATCAAAGTTATTTAAATTTCCTTCTTCCTAAAATAATTCTACAATTCTTTATAGGTAATTATCTAGGAAGATCATATTTTAGACTGCCAAATAACGAGTGTCATTTCTACGGCGCACTATATTGGGCAGCCGAGTGCGCACGACATTCGGCTTGAAATAAAATAAAATTTTATAAACTTTATTGCAAAAAGGAAAAATAAAACTACCACAATTAAAAAAAGCTCTTGACTTTCTTGAATTACTGATTTCTAATGAAAATCCTACTTCTTCATTATCTAGAGAAAATATTTGTCTGTATAATTCTATGTGTGCTTTCTCTTTGCTAGGCAGAAAAATTGATCATGAAATAAATAAAAGATCAGATCCTTATATTTTAAAATATGCGGACAAAATCATCATCTCCTTGGTTCATTGCTACCTGTTGATGGTAACAAACCTAAATTTTGTCAGCTATATTTATAAGACATTGAAAATGAAATTGATAATAAAATTACTTATTTTCTAAGTGCCAAGTCACAAAAAAATATAAATGAGTGCATAGTTGTTGGCTTGATAGAAATGTTTGACAAATATAATCAAATAACTAAATATTTCAGAATGGCACGAGATATGTTCAAAGAAAATGATTTCTTACCCCTTAAACTGAAACTAATTGGTAGAAGATTTCAAGACAATCCACAATATGACCATCCTTCTTCGACTGAGATTTCAGGTCTTATTGTTGGTGATTTTAGATTATTCGATAAAGAACGAGATATAATTGATGAACATAAATCTGGAGTTCTTAAGTGTATAAGTATCCTTCACCCAAGTCTTATGGCATTGCAGTATCCAATATTATTTCCTTATGGTGAAAATGGATATACAATTGATATTGAATATGCTACTGCTAATGATGATGAATCTTACAAAAGAAAATATGTAACGATGCGCGAATATTATGCATATAGATTACAACAATGCTTTGAAGAAAGCCAAACCTTACTTAAAGGAGGTCGCCTTTTACAACAATATGTAGTTGTTGCAATTTCATGTGTTGAAGAAGAAAGACTAGCTTTCATAAGACGAAATCAAAATGAACTTAGATCTGAAAAATATTTAGGCATTAAAAATGCAGTTCGACATGGAAATATTGATGCAAATAGTATTGGAAAAACAATTGTCATTTTTCCATCCACATTTACTTGTGGTCCAAGGTATATGCTTGAGCACTACCATGATACCATGACTATATGTAAATTTTAAGGGCAACCAGATATATTTGTCACATTCACATGTAATCCACTATGACCTGAAATTCTACGAATACTTGATTATATTAAAGACCAACGTCCTGAGAATAGACCAAATATTGTTTGTCATGTTTTCAGAATGAAAATTAATTCAATGGTATATGATGTAAAAAAATATGAACATTTTGGCAAAATCACGACTCTACTATACACAGTTGAGTTCTAAAAAAGAGGATCGCCTCATATACATTGTTTAATTTGGCTTCACAAAGATAGTAAACCTACAACATCAGTTGACATAGATTTGTTAATATCTGCTGAATTACGATTTGAAGACACAAATTATGATGCACGTGAAATTGTTTCTAAATTTATGATACATGGTCCATGTGGTCACATAAATCCATTATCACTGTGTATGAAAAATGGTAAATGCAGCAAGTTCTTCCCTAAGAATTACCAAGAAGAAACATCAATCGATGATAATGGATTTGCTTTATATCAATGTAGAAACAATGGAGTGTATGTGATAAAAAAAATAATGAAAAAATTGATAACTGATTTGGTGTCCCTCACAACATCGATTTGGTCCGTAAATATGAAGCACATGTATGTGTTGAATATTGTTGTAAATCAACTATGATAAAATACTTATTCAAATATATGAGTAAAGGAACAAATATAATTAAAGATGTAATAGGAA
The DNA here is from genome assembly GCA_948294925.1 of Codiaeum variegatum. Lineage (NCBI taxonomy): Eukaryota > Viridiplantae > Streptophyta > Magnoliopsida > Malpighiales > Euphorbiaceae > Codiaeum > Codiaeum variegatum. Next base: position 6,395 of record CAOJBK010259040.1, read on the forward strand.
CCACCCATCTTATGTCAAATGATGAATGAAATCAATGTCCTACATTTGATGAGATACAAACATATTTAGATTGTCATTATCTATCAGCCTATAAGTCTATTTGGCGATTGTTTGAATTTTCCATACAATATAGAGAACAAGCTCTTGAAAAATTAGTTATACATTTGGAACATATGAACAAGATCATATTCAAATCCACTGATAACTTAAGTCATATAACTAATAACTCTGATTTTTAAAGAACAATGTTTACAGAGTGGATGTACGCTAATGATCCTTATGAAGATGCTAGAGATTTGACATATACTGAATTCCCCACCAAATTGGTTTGGCAAAATAAAAGAAAAATATGGATAAGAAGAAAAAGTGGGTTTTCAATAGGTAGAATTGCTTATATTCATCCAAGTTCCGACGAATTGTATTACCTAAGAATGCTTCTGAACATTGTTAAAGTTTGTAAGAGCTTTAATGAAATTAAAATTGTTAATGACGTCTTCCATCCAACATTCCAATGTGCATGTAGTGATTATGGTTTGATCGAAAATGATATGGAATGGATAAATGCTATTGAAGAAGCAATATTGTGTGGTACACCACACCAATTACACCATTTGTTTACAATTATCATTTTATTTTACGAAGTTAATGATCTAATAAACTACTCGACAAATTCTGGAAACATTTTGCCGAGGACATCAAATATGAACTTCATCATGATCTTGAAATTTCACCTTCATCTATATCTGATTGTTACTTAAAAAATAGACTTTTACTCAAACTTGAAAAAATATTTAATAAAATCTCAACTTTATTAGAAGATCATAACTTGCCATCACCTGATAAATCATTGATGGGCGATATAGAAAATCACTTAATTATCAAAGAGTTAAATTATAACATAGAAGAATTGAAATGCAAACATGCAACCTTACTTCCCTCCCTTAAAAATGAACAACGCAAAATTTATGATGATGTTGTCAATGCTGTGAATTCTAACAAAGGTGGTCTATTTTTTTATCTATGGCTATGAAGGTACTAGGAAAACATATTTATATGGAATCATAATATCAAAACTTAGATCAGAAGGAAACATTATTTTGGTTGTTGCATCATCTGGAATTGTTGTTTTATTATTATCAAGAGTAGAACTGCACATTCAATATTCAAAATACCAATAAATATTTATGAATCATCAACATGTGAAATAAGAAAAAAGGAACTCAATTAGCAAAATAAATTGAAGAGACAAAACTTATAATATGGGATGAAGCTCCTATGATTCATAAACACTGTTTTGAAGCATTAGATAGATCACTTAGAAATATTTTATGTGGTCCAAAAACTAAAAAAGAGAAAATTTCTTTTAGAGGAAAAACTATCTTGCTCGGTGGTGACTTCAAATAGATTTTACATGTTGTTGCTAATGATAGTAAGCTAGATAATATAAATGCATCAATAACTAAATCTTATTTATGAAAATTCTTTAAAGTATATAAATTAACTACTAACATGTGTTTGACATCAGCACTCACCGACCTTGCCGATAAAAAAAAAAAGATTCAAGAATTCTCAAATTGGCTTTTGTCAGTTGGTGATGGATTTGCCCTTACTAAAAATTGAACAACAATTGTGAGGAAAACATATGGATAAAAATTCCTAAAGATCTTTTTATCTAAGAATTTGATAATCCTATTACACATATAATTAATGAAACATATCCTATTTTACATCAAAATTACTATGACTTCTCATATATTAAAAATAGAGCAATTGTCACTCCAACAAATAATATTGTTGACATGATAAATAAAGAAATGCTAGAACTCATTCCATAAGAAGAAAAAATATATTATAGTTCAGATTCTATTTGCAAAACCTCAAGTGGTGTTGAAGAACTAGAAATATTATATCATGTTGAATTTTTAAACTCTTTAAATTTTAATAATTTCCCTCACCATGAATTAAAATTGAAAAAAAAATTCCAATAATGTTGTTACGTAATATTAATCTAAGCATTGGCCTATGCAATGAAACAAGATTAATGATTACTAATTTAGGAGTAAAAGTTATTGAGGTTATTATCATTACTGGATCCCATAGTGATTCAAAAGTGTTTATACCTAGAATCATTTTATCCTCTACTAAAAGCAAGCTACCATTTATTCTAAAAAGAAGATAATTTTCAATAAGAATATGCTACTGTATGACAATAAATAAAAGCCAAGACAAATATTAAAAAGAGTTGATCTATATTTATATGATCATGTTTTTCACATGGCCAATTGTATATGGCATTATTTAGAGTAGACTCACGTAAAAATTTATGAATATTAATAAATAATGATGGGAAAAAATAATGAAGAATATATTGATTTCACAAAAAATATTGTATATATAGAAGTTTTCAATGATCTTTAACTTCATATATGTATACTATTTTAATAATTGATTTTTTGCACTTCATTTTCCTTTTATTTAAATTGTTTGCACACTAATTTTTCGTCCAGGTAGTTCTACAACAAATATGTCATACACTTTATTATCTGACATCAACAATAATAGTAGAAACATTAAAATAAAAGTCCGAATTTGCAGAATATGGAAGTTTGTCAACATCTCAAATGCTGATGAACTATTTAGTCTTGAATTTCTAATGATTGATGAAATGATATTTCAACACTTCTACTTTTAAAAAAAAAAAGCAAAAAAAATAATAAATTTGATTTTTATTTATTCTGCTAACATATTTCTATCATTTCACAAGGCAACACAATGCAAGGGATAATACAAAAACATCTTGCAAATCATTTCAAGCAAACGCTACAAGAAGGAACCGTTTACCACATATATGGCTTCTTAGTAATACATGCACAACCAAATTATCGTACTAGCAACCATGCTTTTCGGATTAAGCTGCCAAAAAATGCATTTGTTAAGGCACTTGAAGAAGATGATTCCTTAATTCCATTTGATCGCTTTGATCTTAAAAATTTCAACAACATCAAAAATCAGGCAGGTGATAAAACTCATCTTATAAGTATCAATTTTACTACCTCTATAGAAATTATCATGTTTGTTATTGATTGTAATTTATCATTGCTCATTTCAGATGTCCTTGGATAAATTATAGTTGTAAGCGACATTGAAAATGCAAATAAAATGGGTAGAATCTCAAAAATATGTTGGCTTCAAATCATAGATACCATGTTAGTAAAATGAGAAAAAAAAATACCAAATGAAATCACATTTAATAGTAAGTGATTCCTAACATTAAAAAAAAATTGATGTAGGAACGATAAATTAGAAGTCACTTTATGAGGTAAACTCGCTATCAATTTTCCAGAAGATGATGTTTTCTCTACTCAAGCGAATGGACCAATCATAATGATTTTCCTTAGAATGGTTGCAAAAAAAATATAATGGTATGCAATATATTTTATTCTTTTTCTCCAAATAAGTTATTTACACTATTTATTCCATTTGAAATTTGATGGCTTAAATATTTTATACAGATAAATTTTCACTCAGTGGTTCAAGTGCCACAAAATGGTTCATCAATCTTGATATTCCTGAAGTAGAAGAATTTAAACTAAGGTAAGTTCATCTAAAACCATCCATAAATGCAAATATGAAAACATTTACATCACTTGCATATTAAAAAATTCAAGCCAATACCCAAGCAACAGAAATAGTAAAATAAAATTTTCATTTCCTCTAAGAGATTTAACCTTACCAAACAATCATAAAACTAGAAGCCGAGAACCGCTCAATCCGCAATATGGATGCGGAACATGATATGAATAGAAAAACAATCAGTGAACTTTTAACTTTAGATCTACATGTTGATCAGATCTGTATTTTTTCCCAAACCCTACAATTTTATGCAAATAATTTAAAAATATTCTAATGTTATAACAAACAAAATTATAGGGTATAAAATTCATATGCGATGCTATAATAAAAAATGTGACTATTATAAATGAAACTAACTGGTGGTACAGAGCATGCCCACAATGTAAATTTGGTGTTCATAACTATAATGATCAATTATGGTGTAGCAGTTGTGGTGTCTTAAAAGAACCTCTTATCCCTTGGTTAGTATACGACTGATATTGTTACTTTAATTATAGATATATTAAATAACTAACATATTAAAATTGAAACTATTTTCAGGTATAAATTAACAACAACAGTTGAAGACGATAGTGGTACAACTACCTTTTGTATTTTTGGACGATATGCAACTGATTTGATTGGTCTATCAACAAACAATTTGACATAAAGCCATAGAGATAAGTATTCATTACCATCACTTATCACAAAAATTTATGGCATACACAGAATTTTTAAGTCACTATCAACACTCGTAATGAAGAGCCACTTCAACTATCCTTTAATGTGACACATATTTTCAAGCCTAATATCCACATCGAATCTGCAAAACTAAGTCCAACTGCAACAACTCCTTCTTTATTAACACTTATTCGAACTCCAACTAAATTAGAAGAAAAAAAAGTTACTAAAAGAGCCCTTGAATGTCAAGATGACTGCAACAGTTCTTCAACAAATAAAACAGTTGCAAATGAAACTATGAAAGAAAAGATTTCACAAGGACATAATCAATCAGAAGAAATTACCATGAGGTACATTTTTCCTCTTTTAAATTTTATTATTTAAAGTACAATTTAAATTATGTAATCTATTATGCATTTTTTCCTTCGGGTCTGAATCGCAATCACCTACCAAAAAACATAAAACCTAAAAGCAGATGTCAAATGTATAAATATTTTGTTCTTTGTTAATCCTAAGTACATGTTACTTAACTAAATGTTATAAAACTTATATAGTGTGCTACTTCTGTTTAATTAACTGCTTTTTAACTGATGGATTTGATATACTACATATATTTAACAATTTATATGTGCATTTATGTTTGACTTCACCAACTTTTTTATGGCAAATTAAAAATAGAGAAGATTAACAATTAAAAAATAATAGATGATAATCCCGCAACATGGAGCGGGCAACCTTACTATTACAAAATAAACATAGAAAGATATGAAGAACGAACCATAGAGCTCAAATCATAACTCACAAGCTAATAAGATAATTGAGTAAAAATTGTCCAAATAAATTAATTAATTTTTTTTTTTATCAAATGAGATTTTCATTCAAATGTACAAAATATTTTTCAGGAGGATTAACAACCCAATTTGAAAACAAAGCACCAGACTTTTAAACCGAATTAAATTAATATCTTCAACCAATTAGAATCAATCTCTTCTAATTAGAAGGATGTGAGGGTGAAAAAAGCAAACGAAGAATTAAAAAATAAAAAAAAAAAACAGAATATCAACCCATATCTCGACAAATCTGAATATTAAAAAAATAATTTGAAATTTAGGGATTAGCAATTAGATTTAGAGATAAATATAAAATATTTATTCAAAAAAAATAATTAAATAATAAATTATTATTTTATTACTTTGTCCTCCAATTTAAAAACATGACGTTCATTCAATTTAACTCCATCATTATATTTAATCATCCTGTTAAAATTTTACTTTACTGTTAAATTATATAAAAAGATCAAACACCCTTTATTAATAATTAAAGTTTTTATTACGTACTCTTCATAGTATTTGTAATTTTTTTTCTTTAATTTTCTTTCACAATTCAATAATTAACGAATATTACCATAAATTCGATTTTTATAAATTGAACACTGTGTTAATCTTCATACCAAATTGACACATTTCACAGATTTATAAAATTCTTTTTGTGCTTCAATAAAAATGGGAAAAGAAAAATTAAAATATCTATAATAATGGCACCATTCAATTTCAATAAAAAATGCAACATGCCCAATTCCAATCACATATCAAATGGATACGTTAGAAAACAATGAATTACTTGATTAATACATTTCATCCCCGTTTTACCATTCCCTCCCATTTTGTTTTTTTTTTCCCCTTATTTGTTTGATTTCCATATTTGAAAAATATTATTTTTGTATGTTTTTCTTCTTCTTCTTCTTAGTGACTAACACAGACAAGCAAATAAATTAAAGAAAAAAAATTAAAAAGAAAGTCTGTAAGTGAACATAAGGAAAGAATTGAAAAGATAGAGAAATGGAAGAAAGGCAAACAGTGAGAATTTTCACAAATTTGAATATGTATTTAACTTATTTTCCTCTCTTTTTAATGTGTTTTTCCAGATTTGTAGATGTGAAAGCCATTAGACTAAACCAGCTAACTATCTTCTTCAAATGAAAATTTAAGTGAAAAAAAAAAAGAAAAAGATAAGTAGAAAATTGCATATGACAAAGTTGGGTCGATTCTGAGAAGCTGGTTGATGGTTTTGAAGGCTTCAATTGATGGCCATTTTTTTTTGTCTAAATTTGATTTAGGGAGAAAGATATATATATATATAGAGAGAGAGAGAGATGCCTAAGATTTTAGAGAGAGAAATAAGTTTTCTTTAAAAAAAAAAGGAAAAATGGATGAACAAGGTTATTAACAAAAAAAAAAGTAAAAGATGAGAGAAAGATATAGGTATATTTTGGAAATATTTTTTTTTTTTATTTTTTAATTATTTATTTATTTTTTTAATGAAATATATTTGAATATACTAAAAAAATAGAGGGAATGATTAAATATAACGACAGAGTCAAACCGTAGGGATTCGTCATGTCGTTTTCCAAAATCCTGGGATGAAGTAGTAAATTTGACTAAATCCTAAAATCAAATAGTAATTTTCCTATAATTAAATTATTAATAAAAAAAGTTATTAAATAAACAAAATCTATATTATGTGAAGAGTGGTTTACACACACTTCACAAATGAGCTAAATAAACTAATTTGAGTTAAATTGCAAATTGAGGGTTTTAATTGGCTCAAAAGTTTATTTTATCCTTAATTAGATTTTTGAAAAACTTGAGAAGGGAAATTGAACTTTTTTTTTCTCAGGAAGTAAAGAATTCATTGCATCAAACAGTAATAGGACTAAACTCATTAGATATAATATGTACATTCAACACCAGAGTAAAAATATAAACTAACATGAGTCCAGAAAATACAAACCCAACATTAAGGTCTTTTAACAATGGGCCTTAAGCCTCATAAATCGATCCAATGACCTACACACAATACCTTAATCCTATCTTCCTAAGGTTGACAGAGGTCTCATCCACTAGAATAGCATCTGCTGACGACCTAGAAGACGGCTAGGTAGGGCGAATCACCGGCATTGAAATGCATAGGTAGCGCTTGCATCCTATGGACTCAATCTCTTCACTATAAGACAAAAAAACTAAGCAAACACAAACCCACTCAGAGGCAACAACAATCACCACATTTTTAGCCTGAATCTTCTCCTACAAGGTCTTTTTCTTCCCCAAAGCCTCCACCAAATCCGATTCACGACCGGAATCATTTCATATAGCCTCGAACCCTTCAAATATGACCACACTTGACCTTGAAAAATGGAGTCAATTTGTTCCTCAACTACTAGAAAACCAAGGCTCTTTAAAAACTTGAGATTACCAGGAAAGTCATTGTCGTACATGGCAAAGCAACCAAGAGCCATAATTGGCTTTACTTCACATGTCTTTTTGTGATTGAAACAAAGACTAGAAAAAACATAAACAATTGAAAGAGAATGATAAAAAGTAGGAGGAATGGGTGGAACTACCGTTGGCGGCCGCCTCCTACGCTTTCCCTAAACTATGTTATGTAATGTTTGAACAGAGAGAGAAGTCTCTTGAAGGGTAGAGAGAAAGACGCTTCTCTTAAAGAAATAGAACCTTAATCTAATCTTTAGACAAAATTTAATTATTGTGTTCACTTTATAGTACATACTAATTTATTGGTGCATGGTGCGCACATACGATAAATATTATGGTTATAAAAGTAAAAGGGAATGGTATGAGAAATTGCTAAACTGTGACAGTGGAGTTGCGTATGAGCAGTATATAGAAGCAAAAACAGAAGCAAAGAAGGCAGTAAGGCAAGCTAGAGCATAATTTTATAATAAGCTATATGAAAAGTTGGGGACAAAAGAAGGCGAGAAGGAAGTCTACAAGTTGGAAAAGATGAGAGAGAGGAGATCACGAGACCTGAACCAAGTTAAGTGTATCAAGGGCAATGACGACAAAATTTTGGTTAAGGAGGAAGATGTTAAATAAAGATGGAAGAGTTACTTTGAGGGCTTTTTCAACGAAATTCAAGATGGAAGCCAAATAAGTATGGATCGTACGACGATTGAGAAGAATGTGAACTACACTAGAAAAATTAGATCCTC
>CAOJBK010259063.1:0-10100 GCA_948294925.1 Codiaeum variegatum
CTACCAGTAAAATTGTGGTGTGACAATCAAGCAGCACTTCACATTTCTTCAAATCCAGTCTTTCATGAATGAACGAAGCATATTGAGATTGACTGTCACTTTGTTCGAGAGAAAATTCAGCAAGGTTTGATTTCTACAGGATATGTGAAAACTGAAGACCAATTGGGAGACCTCTTCACGAAAGCTCTAAATGGAGTCAGAAGTAATTATATTTGTAACAAGTTGGGCATGATTGATATTTTTGCTCCAACTTGAGGGGGAATGTCACAGGCTGTAAGATTAGGATAAAATCAAAGTGTATCAAATCCCTTAATCATAGAGATTAGAGACTTATCCCTTCATAGAATAACTATCCTATACTTATATATATATCCTCTATTATTCTCAGAATAAAATACAATTACAAATACTAAATTGGTTTGTAACACATGTAAAATAAACGGAAGAGAAATAAACTAAAATTAAGGAAAAGAAATAACTGGAAAACAGTAAAAAAAAATAGTAAAAGGCAAGACAAGGTGGAGAAACACTTTTAACAAAGTTTAGAAGAAAGCACATAAAGAAACAATACTTTGTCTTTAGTGGTGCAGTAAATGTTGTTTGCATAAGCTGCTGCTCTAGAAGTCTAAATTCTTGAGTATCTTAGTTAAAATAGAAGTTTAAATGACGTCGAATAAATCTCAAAGTATGTAAGCTAGAAAGTATAAAGACTTATTTGATAATGATATCAGTGTTTTAAGTGAATTAATAACTTCTGGGATTTATTCTATAAATGGTGCATGCCTTGTGTGCTTCTCACCTCTTTCAAGGTGCTCACCTAAATGTGGAAAGCGCACCTTGCCCTGATGGCTTAAAATCCAACTCTTATCCTTGCCTCACCTTAGTTCCTTGTGAACCTTTAGCTAAACTGAGGTCATCTGTGATTAAAAAAAAAAAGAAACTGGGGCCATATGTTATTTTGCTTTTATATGTGATTAGGGGTAGGTGTAATGAGGCGAGTTGAGTCAATACAGTGTTGATCTCAAGTTCAATTCAATTAGGAACTCCAGGCTTGGAACTTAAATCGAGCTCAATATAATTTTCATTTTCCAGCTCAATTTCAACTCCAGTGGATACTTGAAAACTAGAGTTCAATTACTGGACTCAGTTCTCCTTAAAAATAGAAGTATACTTATTTTTCTTTAAATAAAGCATATAAATTCAAATTCTTGAGCTCAAATTTGTTAACTGTTCTGTATAATACAAAATATATATGTTTTTTAAACTTTATTACTAATCAAGTCACATATTATAATACTAAAACTCACTCTGTTGTTTGTGCTGCTTGACTTTGAGCTTGACTCAAGTCAAATTTGAATACTTTTATGATCCGAGTTCAATTACCTAGATTTTTACATCCATAGGGTGTACATATCTATGTTTTCATTCTGGGCTTATTGCTGATATAGACATTCTTAGAACCAAATATTTGAAATGCTCTTCTGAAATGGAGATGCTGATCCATATAAACCTGCATTCCCTTCCCTGTTTATCTTCAATGGCTTTAAAACTGTGTGTTGTGCAGGTAAGGTTTGTTGGTTGGAAATTGGGTTTTCTTGCATCCCCCTAATGTGTCTGACTTTTGTTAGCTAGTCAATTCTATTTTCCAGTGAGTTCTTTAATGAATGATAATCACATTTTATTTTCTGTTTGTTTACCTGCTGTTTTTGAAGGCCTGTCAACTTCTTTTGAGTGGTGATCACTCTGAGTGGAATGCATTGATAGAAGCAGAAGGAAATATCAGTGATGATTCAATTTGTGATAGATATCTGGCTCAGGCTGCAACTTCTTTAGCTGCGACAGGTACTTTTAATGTTGAGAATTCTTTTTCTGGCTATGTAGACATATTGGACAGTTATAAGGCTAAATGGACATAGGACAACCTAGGAAAGTTTTGTTTAGGAGATTAGAGCTAGTATTTATGGAGAAATAAAGAATTAGAGTCGAAAATTGTAATAGTTGATCTGAATTTCTTTTAAAAAGTAAAGGAAATTAAACTAACAAATTATGGTACTAGCATCATGCCAACGGGATCATGGACCTTCTCACATTAAGAAAGCATCAAACTTTCTAGTATCAGAATGCATACACAATAAACAACATGCTGAAATTATCTTGATTGAAATTAGTATTAGTATTAGGTGGCGTTTGGCAAAACTGAAAATTAAGTGTTTAATAAAATAAGTGCTATATTTTTTAAATTGTAAAAATATTTGCAAACCTAATCACTTAATGCATTCAACATAAATTTTTGACGGGCTGGCCAAGCATTTGGCTTTTTCATTCATTTTTTCTACTTTAAATTTTTAAATAATTTGCTTGACCAATTAAAATAGATACACGTCTGTTTATAGAGATATAAAACAAAAAACGAGAAAAAGTGATGAAGAAAAAAGATGGAAAAACATGTGGCAGAATGTCTTTGTACAAATGGCTGCATCTCTAAACTACTTAGGAAGTCAAAAGAAGCTTAATGCTTTCTTGTAGGATGATGTGACCCAAATCAATATATTTAGAACTTTGCCAGGATTGTTCAAGTAGCAGGTAATGAAATTGATGGAGTTAAAACCCTTGTCTATAAATGAAACAAGTTCCTTAACTATTAAAGAATGTGTGTCTCACAATTTCAAAAGCTTAATAATAAGTTTTCCAATTGGTTTGACTTGGTAGAATTTTGAAAACAATACAAACAATTTGTAAAGTTCACAAAATACAAAGTAAAGAAAACAATTCTCAATTTATTTGATTAAGTTTGTAATTAGACAATAACTTAAAAGAGCTAGGGTTGAATTGGGATATTTATAATGATAAATCTTATGAGAACCTAGGAGCCATGCACAAAGATCTTAAGTGTGTACAAAATAAAGATTTTAAGAAAATTCTTCAAGGTTGTCATTTTTATCAAAATAACTTACAAAAGGATCAACTCAAATCATATTCATATTTAATTTATTTTGTATCAAGAAAAATGCAAGTAAGAGGAATATATAGTTGGTTGAAGATTCATACAGGTACTTTAGAGATATTTGGATTGTGAGTTTTAAGTTTGGGTCTAATTGTATTAAAGGAAGTTTCAAGGATTTAATTAACTTATTCAAGCCCAATGTCAATATAAGATTCAACAAGTCAAAGGTCAAAAAGTCAATCATCTTCCAAGACGAGAAAGATTATATATATTTTTCCAAATTGGAAAAGGAATTATTTTTCCAAGTTGGTGGAAGATTTGACTTTTTCAAGATTTGATTTATTTAGTAAATTTGTTTTAGAATAGTAATAATTATATTTCTTATTTTTCAAGTTATGATTTTAATTTCTCTTTAGGATATATTTCCTTTTCTATTATTAACCATAATTGTAAAGGGAATTCTCTTTATAAACACATCAATTCAACTCTAGCTTGAGGGAAGTAATTGTCTAATTATAAACTTTTATGAAATAAAGTGAGAATTGTTTTCTTTACTTTGTTCTTTGTGAACTTTACAAATTGATTGTATTGTTTTCTAAATTCTACCTTGTCAAATTAGTTGCAAAACTTATTATTAAGCTTTTGAAATTGTGAGACATACATCTTTTTATAGTTAAGGATCTTGTTTCATCTATAAACAAGGGTTTTAACTCCATCAATCAAGTTACCTACCAGTTGAACGATTCTTGGCAAGTTCTAAACATATTGATTTGGGTTCTACCTCAATCTATAGGTAGGGATCATATCAAAATCCCTTTCCAATTATGATAAGTAATAAAAAAGGAAATGTACCCTAAAACGAGCCTTCGTGCACCGGCGGCACGTGGGAACTGTAGCAAAAGGTTAAGTGACACATCAGAGTTATGCACTTAGCCATTGATGATAGACTTTGCAGAACTAATGGCCGGAGGCAGGAGCTTCTGTTGGTGTTGGCTGTGAGTCAAAATGTCACTCTCTAGGGCGACCTAAGTTACTACTTGGTCATTTTTCGAACAGCCAAAAAAGAAACAGAATAGAAAGCTGCTCATTGACAGCAAAGAAGAAAAGTGAAAATTGTGGGTAACCTAGCTCTAATACCACGTAAAATTCAGTGTATTTTAATTGATTAAATAGGTAGTACACTAGCGTATTTATACAATTTAGCCAGACCTACTAGGAAACTACCCCTAAATCAAGCCTAAGATTGTGCCCCTAAGTCAAGCCTATGATCATATACAGTCATACACAAATCAGCTTTTCTAATAAATATGGATATGGTTTCCTAACAAATGTATGATAAGAAAGTGATGTATATTTTTTTCCCTCCCAAATTTACATTTACAATCTAATATTTTGTATGAAAATTGAACTTCAATTTTTTCAAATTGATGTGGATCACGTTATTGATTTTTTCAAATTGATGTGGATCTTCTTTTTGCTGTTGTAGATGGAATTGCATCTAGCCTATCATGTATAGAGGCTTTAAACGAGCCATTTTTCTCAAGAAAGCTTTCATGCCTTATTGAAATCCTTGCCACATTCAGGTTTGTTATTAAAATTTAATACTTCATGCATAGACTTTTGCGAAACATCTTTTGGGGGCTCTTGTTAAATTATGCTAATGTTGTGTTCTTTCTTGGTTTGATCTTATTGATTGCGTGCCAGGACAAAGTTTGCATCCATGCATATTTGTCTCGTGACATGATATGTAAGTCTGGAATGTATGGCTATGGCCCTACTAGCTCCCATAGTTCTTCTTACTCACAATTTTAGCCCCCTAGACTTTTCAACCCCAAACAACAACAAAAACTTTGTAATCCTAAAAAAAAATGTAATTATTTTCCATTTTATTGTATATATTATGATTATTATTTTAAAGTCTAATTATAATGTGAGTAAACATTCATCATTTACCATTATTTATTACTTTAAATCGACTTTATTTAATGAAATCAAATAGTAATGTAAATAATGTAATAATTCTTCTAATTATTTGTTGTAAAGCAATTTTTAAGGATCTCTTTCATGTTTTCTTTTTCTCATGTGTGTATATTTACGTATATACTCATGAAATTTGTTTTTATGATTGCTATTAGAATATTTCTACAAATAGCATATATATATATCTTCCTAGTTTATAGCTCTGTCACTGGGTAATTGGTATAGGTTTTGATCACGGCCATAAATGAGTAACACAATGATCTTATCTTGCTCAACTTTATCCCATTGTTATCATTCTCTCTTCTCGTGACATTTAAATTTTCTGCATTGCTGTTTCTCAGTGTTTATCATTGATCTTTATTGGAAAAGTTAGTTTAGAAAGAGAGATGAAGTGGTAGTTCCTTGTAAATTTACCTTTTCCCTTTTTCAGGTTACAATCAAATATGAAGGGTGTAATTTTTGTAAATAGAATTGTCACTGCTAGATCCCTTGCATTGGTGTTGCAAAATCTTAAGTTTTTAACATCTTGGAAGTGTGATTTTCTTGTTGGGGTCCACTCTGGATTGAAGAGCATGTCTCGAAAGACCATGAACAGCATTCTTGAGAAGTTCCGGACTGGAAAGGTGATGCTTCATATACTGTTAAGTGTTGGTGCTGGTCATTTCTATCCATTTAGCTTCTTAAATGTCAGCAAATTGGAGTTTTCTTTGTCACTTAAAAATAGAGAAGAAGATTTTTCCTGATTTAGTTTTAGTGGAATTTTTTTTTTCCTTGTTTGCAATTTTGCATAAGGAGAATTCGAACTGTTGGTTGCACATCATCATAGAAAGGCACTGCAGATGAATATAACAACCGAATCATCCCTTTTTTTTCTTTTGAAACTCAACAACCAAATCATCATGAGGAAAGTAACACTGTGATACAGAAACTGACATTTTATGGTGTAAGAGAGATGCTGAAGTTAGCATGCTGGATTTCTGTTGAATAAAATTAATACTCGTAAATGGTTCATATTCCACTTAATTGAAGTGTGCAACTTGTATTAGTGCTGGCTTTCAACATTGATGCTAGTAATTAATTGGTTAGGCTGTTTTGATTTGGCAGTTGAATTTATTGATTGCAACTAAAGTGGGTGAAGAAGGACTTGATATTCAGACATGCTGCCTTGTTATACGATTTGATCTTCCAGAAACTGTTGCTAGCTTTATACAATCAAGAGGACGAGCACGAATGCCTCAGTCTGAATATGCATTTTTGGTGGACAGGTTATTTTTGTTGGCTTACTCTACATATATACACACACATTCACCCCTATCTGATGCTGCCTTTTCCTTCTAGTGCATTCCCTTCTAAACTAGATAATTGTTCTTTCATATTACAGGGGCAATCAGAAGGAGCTGGATTTAATAAAAAGCTTTACAAAAGATGAAGATCGAATGAATGTGGAAATCTCTTCTAGAACATCCAAAGAGACATTTGGTTGTCTTGAAGAAAATGTATATAAAGTAGATGTATCTGGTGCTTCTGTTAGTTCTGCATATAGTATCTCATTGTTGCATCATTATTGCTCAAAACTTCCTCATGATGAGTATGATCTGGTTCTTACACTTTATTGAACAAATTTTAATTTTATGTTTATGGAAATGTTTCTTTTTTTTTTTCTAAGTGAGATTTATTGATATTCTTTTATTGTTTTTGCAGGTATTTTGATCCGAAGCCAAATTTCTTTTATTTTGATGATTTAGGAGGAACAGTTTGCCACATAAATTTACCTTCAAATGCTCCAATACATCAAATTATTAGCACCCCCCAATCTTCACAGGAAGCTGCTAAAAAAAATGGTTGCCTGAAGGCCATTGAACATTTGCATAAACTGGGTGCATTGAGCAATTTTCTTTTGCCTCATCAAAAAGATGCAGAAGAGCCTGTGTTAGCTTCTTCTGATTCTGATGATTGTGAAGGTTGAAAACTAGCAACTCACTATTAGAATCTTCTATTCCTCTTTTCTTTTACTGCTATTTTGATACTTTTTTGGCTTTTGGCAGGTGAGGATTTCCGGGGTGAGCTGCATGAGATGTTAGTTCCTGCTATATTGAAGGAATCATGGGCTACCTCGGATAACTGCATACATCTACACTCATACTACATAGAATTATGTCCTGTTCCTGAAGACAGGAGCTATAAGAAGTTTTGTCTTTTTGTCAAGTCATCTCTGCCCCTAGAGGCTGAGAGAATGCAACTTGATCTTCACTTGGCTCATGGTAGACTTGTCAAAACAGAACTTGTCCCTTCTGGACCTGTTGCATTTAGTAAAGATGAGGTGAATTTTAATTTTTTAGTTCATGATGTTTAACTTCCTATAAAGAATCCAGGAATTGATTCATTATATATTAACAGATTATAAAGGCGATGACTTTTCAAGAAATGTTCTTCAGGGCCATTCTTCAGAGATCAGAATTCATTTCAGAAATGGTTTCCTTGGGAAAGAATTCTTCATGCCAATCAAGTTCTACTCTGTACCTGTTGCTTCCCGTCATTCTGCGTGGCCGAGGAAATAGGTTGACAGTAGATTGGGAGATTATAAGGAAATGTTTATCATCTCCTGTTTTCACAACTGTGAAAGAAGAAAGTCTTCCTTCTGATACCCATTTGCAACTTGCTAATGGTTGTAGGAGTATAAGTGACATTGAGGACAGTATGGTGTACACCCCACACAAGAAACAGTTTTACTTTATTACTAACATTGTTCATGGAAAGAATGGTCTCAGCCCACACAAAGATTCAAGTGCTCAAAGCCATATGGAGCACCTAATTCAAAGGTAGGTAATTTTTCTTCTAAAGTAGTGTCATGGTTATAATTTTCAATTTTTGCAAATACGCTATCTTTTCCATACTTTCTGTGTCCCTTTAGGATTGTTTGCCAAAGAATTTTAAACATCTTATTAAATTAAAGAAATTTATTTTATTTGATTGTGGGAGTATTGATCAGACTACTGGTATTAGGTTTGGCATTCAACTTAAACATCCTGAACAACCTCTTCTTCATGCAAAACCACTCTTTTGTTTGCACAACTTGCTACACAACCGAAGGCAAGAGGATTCTGGTAATTTTTTGACACCCTTTTTTCCTGATCACATGATACCAGCAGTTGTGTGTTTCACTTGCTCATTAAGATGATAATGTTTCATCCCTTTTCTTTTTTCTTTTGTTGAGAGCAGATTTGATACTTGTGCAGTGAATTTACTTTTTATGATCATTGTGAATATGCTTATCAATCTGGATAGGAGAAAAGGGAAGAAAATTTTATCCTTTGGTTTCTTGAACAACTGGACTAGGTTGCTGGTCTTTAGGTCAGCGACTTAAATTGAGTTTTGTTTTTCTCCTTTAAGCAGCAATGGAGAAAATGTTGGAAAAACATGTGGAAATTAAATTTATATTGGTCTCTTGACAATAAATTCATATTTTGACCAAAGTGAGGAAAGGACAAAATTGTTGGGCATGAGGTTATAGTGGGACATGAACTCATTATGCTGTTGCAGGCAGCATTTGGAAGAAAGCAAGAGAAGAACTAGAGGAGAAAGATAGAGAGGAAACAAATAGAAAAGAGGGAATAAAAAGGGATATTCTCATTAGACAAGCATGCCTTCCAAACAATCCTATCTTAATTTCACTTTCATGTTGTCTAAGAAATACTTTCTTATTGTTACACATATTAAATTAGTGTGTAATTGTTATATTATTCTCAGAACGAAGAGGATATATATATACAAGTATAGGCAGTCCATTCTAGGAAAGAATGAGAGAAATTAACCTATAATTAAGCCTATAATCTGCCTATTAATCCCTATGAATAAGGGATTTAATATACTTTCATAATCTAATATATACAACCTGTAACACTCCCCCTCAAGTTGGAGCAAAAATATTAATCTTGCCCAACTTGTTATAAATATAATTAATTCTGACCTCATTTAAAGTTTTCGTGAAAATATCTTCCAATTGGTCTCCAGTTTTCATATATCCTATAGAGATCAAACCTTGTTGAATTTTCTTTCGAACAAAGTGACAGTCAATCTCAATGTGCTTTGTTTATTCACGAAAGACTGGATTTGAAGCAATGTGAAGTGCTTCCTGGTTGTCACACTATAATTTGGCTGGTAGTGAAATCTTAAGACCTACTTCAGTGAAAAGCTGATGAATCCACATTATTTCACATATGGACTTAGCCATGACCTTGTATTCTGATTCTGCATTAGAACGAGAAACAACATTCTGCTTCTTATTTTTCCATGAAACCAAATTTCCTCCAACAAATACACAATAGCCTGAAGTTGATTTCGATTTTTCTTGGACCCTGCCCAATCGGCATCTGTAAAGCATTCAATCCTACTATGACCATGATTGCCATAAAGGATTCCTTTGCCAGGTGCACCTTTTAAGTAACTGTTGGAGACGACATGTATCGACTTACCACACTTACTGAATAGGCAATATCTGGACGAGTTATAGTGATATAATTTAGCTTTCCAACCAATCTTCTGTATCTCTCAGGATCTTCAAATAATTCACCATCTTTCCTAAGTTGCAAATTAGGATCCATTGGGGTACTACATGACTTAGCTCCCAACTTTCCTGTCTCAGATAACAAGTCAAGAATATATTTTCTTTAGGATAAAAAGATTCCTTTTTTACTTCTTGATACCTCAATGTCTAGAAAATATTTCAATACTCCTAAATCTTTTGTATGAAACTGAATATGAAGAAAAGATTTAAGAGATGTAATACCTTCAATGTCATTGCCAGTAAGGATAATATCGTCTGCATAGACTACCAGTAAAATAATTCTAGCAACAGATTATTTGTAAAAAACAGAGTGATCTGACTTACTTTTCTTCATGCCAAACTTTTCAACAGCTTCACTAAATTTTACAAATCATGCTCGAGGACTCTGTTTCAAGCCATATAAGGATTTTTGAAAATGACAAACCTTCCCATTCTCCCCATGAGCAACAAAAACAAGTGGTTACTCCATATAAAATTTTTCTTAGAGATCACCATGAAAAAATGCATTTTTGATGTCTAATTGATGCAAAGTCCAGTCATAGATAGCTGCCATAGAGATAAATAACCTAACAGAAGTAAGTTTAGCAACAGGAGAAAAAGTGTCTGAATAAT
>CAOJBK010259525.1:0-18197 GCA_948294925.1 Codiaeum variegatum
ATTTAAATTTAAAAGAGGACTATATCTTTAGATGAATAGAATAATTCTTTTTAATTTCAAAAATTCTTTCATAATTGATTTTCTCAGTTGTAAATATATGCAGGACTTCATATAACCATTGATTGCAAGCCAACAAATGGAGAGTTCAAAACACGAGCAGTTGGAGAGTTAGATGGAGAAGGAAAATTCAAAGTGAACCTTCCTAATTATGTAATAAAAGAAGGAAAACTAAATGAGGAATGTTATGCTCAGCTTCATAGTGCATCTGCCACACCATGCCCTACTCATAGTGACTTAGAATCCTCCAAAATTATCTTTAAATCCAAAACAAATGAAAAATACATATTTGGACTTGCTGGAAAACTAAAAATATCACCATCAACATGTACTTCAGCTTTCTTATGGCCTCATTTCAAATATCCACCACTACCCAAATTGCCACCTTTCCCTAAATGGAAACTTCCTCTATTGAAAAATTTTGGCCATCCTTTGCTTTTTCCTCCACACCATCCTAAGATTTTCCCTCCATTTCCACCTAAAGTCTTCCCTCCAAAACCTCTTCCTCCATTGATTCCAGTCTACAAACCACCTTCAATTCCAGTTTATAAACCAAAACCACCATCATTTCCAATTTATAAGCCACCTCCAATTCCAATCTATAAACCAAAACCAATGCCACCGCCAGTTCCTATCTATAAGCCAAAACTAAAGCCACCGCCAATTCCTATCTATAAGCCACCGATTCCAATCTATAAGCCACCTCCAGTTCCTATTTACAAGCCAAAACCAAAGCCACCACCGATTCCAATCTATAAGCCACCTCCAGTTCCTATTTACAAGCCGAAACCAAAGCCACCACCGGTTCCAATCTATAAGCCACCTCTAGTTCCTATCTATAAGCCGAAACCAAAGCCTCCACCTGTTCCAATCTATAAGCCACCAGTTCCAATCTATAAGCCAAAACCAAAGCCACCACCAATTCCAATTTATAAGCCACCAATTCCGATTTATAAGCCAAAACCACCAATCTATTATAAGCCTTTCCCTCCACTCCCACCAAAACCGCCAATCTATTATAAGCCTCTCCCTCCACTCCCACCAAAATCGCCAATCTATTATAAGCCTTTACCTCCACTTCTAAAGATTCCACCATTTCACAAGAAGCCATGCCCTCCTCTTCCTAAGCTTCCTCCATTGCCAAAGATCCCTCCTAAGTATTTCTACCGCCCCAAGTTTGGAAAATGGCCTCCATTACCACCCATTTCTCCTATTCATTAGGTCATAATTAATATTAATTATTGAACCCTCGATAAGGTGATATTAGCCATCAGTGTGAAGTTTTCAGTACCACAATAAAAAGCCTTCAAGATAGAAGAAAGTGTGGATTATTGTTAATTTCATAAATTTATTAGCTCAAGTGTGTGTGTTTTCTAATTATTCCCTACACATTTTGTACATGTTAAATCTTTGTCTATTTAATTATAATAATTTATTTCTAGTTGGTTCAAATTAATAAGTATAATATTTTGATGGAAATTATAAATCATTAACATAAATTTTCTACAAATAATAAAGCTTGTATGACACTAGGGATTATGGCAAACCATTAGAGTAATATGAAAATAGAATGCTTCATCTAGCTTGTGTGTGCCTATGAAAAAGCATAATAATATCTCTAAAAACATTAGCTCATTACAAGTATTAATAATTTAACCAAAATTTTCATTTTTTTAAAACTCAATCCGTCAAATCTTAAACCTCCCAAAACCTATGAATACTTCATATACTTTTTTATAAGCCTTATAGATTTTGATTAAAATTAAGGGAAACGACCTTAATCAATAAGGTTAAGTGTAAAAAAAAAACTATCTAAAAACTGAGAAAAAAGAACTATCCAAAATAAAGTACAATGTCTAAAAGTTACAAAGCAATAAGGAGTATAAAACCAATTCAAATAAAGCAAGGATCCTATATTGTAGCGCCAAAACTTGGTACTCGATGAGGACAGGTAAAAAGCTAAAATATCATAAGGAAAATCAAGTTTATAGCCTTCATCCAAACTCAGCAACAAAATAAATAATGTGAATACAAGCTTTAAAGTCAGATTAAAGAAAACCACATCATGCGCATGAGCCACAAACTCCATGCAAAAGATAAGATAATACAAAATAATGTTTCACTTTGCCAAGAACATAAGGAGCTCAAATAAGGTACATGCAAATTCATCATTTCAAAAAATAACACCAAACCTTCCAAGAGAAAATGCTACCAAGAAATAGGTACTCATAAGTCTTGCCAAACGTCCTATAAAAGCAACATAAATTTCCAATAATAGGACATAACTTACACTCAAACATAAAATTTTTAGTGCCTATACCATTATTCAACATAAGCCAACCAAATAATTTACCAAATGTGCTTAATAGGAATAATCCAAATTCTTAATAGTCAAATAACTTACCAAATGCTTTAGTCTCATGACTTCGTTCTTTAGGCCAGTGACATCCGCATCTTTAACCTAAAATGATCCATCTACAAAACTTGATGCATAATTAATAAACTTACTTGTTACATCACACATGACCATACCTTATCCCATCTTATATTATGAAATGCAACAACATCAACATTGCGTTTCATGAATTTGACTAAAGCATCTATCCACTTCATAACATCTACTCCCCTTATAGATCGTCTAGCGTGATCTAAGCTCAACCCCTTCACAATAACCTAATTACACAAATATTAAAACCTAGGTAATAAACTTTCTAACTGTTAAATGAAGCCCCTTCCAAAATTTCTCAACTTGTTGATGTCATAGTTCACTTCAAAAATTAAAGGTTATAGTGGCAACCAAAAATGACCACTGCATCATTGCTAAACCCCTTTAGTGATGACTTAGTGATAATTTTTTAATCTTTGCAAAACTAGCTTATTAACCAAAACATTGCTAACTAGTGGCGATAGTTCAACCGTCACAATTTAGCTGGAAAAGAATGACCACAATCAATAATATATTGAAATCTATGGTTTCTTACACTTATAAAACTATAAATGGGCTTGCACAAAATTAATTGACTTATGCTAAGTCCTACCCTAAATAAATTATAGGTCTTTTACATATTTTGTAATCATTTTGATGTGGAATTCATTCGTTACACCTCTTCAAGTCAACCAGATTGGTCATAAGCCTAATATTAACTGGTTGGTTGACACTTGCTCGCAAATGGACAAACTAACATCTCTTCATCAACTTTGATCTAGATTGGTATCATTATCAATCCAACAAAGGAGGGCTTGAATAAAGATCCCAAGATCTAGCTCATTTGGACGTTAAGCTCTGATACTATATTGAAATCTATATGCCTAAAAGTAAGTGGGCTTATAAATGGGTAAGTGCCGGAACCCACTCGAATAAGACCAATTGTCATATTCTAAGTCAAACACCCACTCAATTATAAGTCCTTTACATATTTTATAATCTTTCGACGTGGGATTAATTATCAAAAGAATTTGAAGAATAATATTTCACTTTTCAATTATTATTAATTGTGTACAATATGCTCCTTATATAAGGAAATATACATCACATTAATAATTCTAATAATATAAGGAAATCGAGACTATATAAGAGATTTTAGAAGAAAATAAAACATATATAGAAAAAGTTATGTGTGCCCCCTCAAGCTAATGGCAAATTAGGAAGTTGTTAATGTTTGTCAACATTGAACTGAAAACTCTTACCAGACAGTGGTTTAGTTAATACATCAACAAGTTGATCTTTAGAAGAAATATAAGCAATAGATTTTACTTCATTCATACATTGTTGACGAACAAAATGGAAGTCTACTTTAACATATCGAGTGTGATATTAGAAAACTGAACTTTAGGACAAAAAATTTCCCATATATTATCACACTAAATATGAGAAAGTTTTGGCAATCGAATAAAAAGTTCATGCAACAACATTTATGACTGCCATAAGTTTTGATTGAATGGAAGATCTATCCATAGTGAGTTATTTTTTTTTTAATTCCTTGAAATCATGTTGCTACCAAAATAAATTAAATAACCTCCAGTTGACCTTTTATCATTTGAACATCCTTCCCAATCATAATTAAAGAAAGTAACTAGATTTTCGACATTACATTTTTAAATTAGAAAATGTTGATTGAGTGTTCCATTCAGATATCGTAGAACTTGCTTCAATTCTTTAAAATGGACATCAGTTGGAGCATGCATAAATTGACACATCATTTTAGCAACAAAACAAATATGTAGTTATTATGGACGTAAATTATAAGCTTCCACAAATTTGAAAACATAGTTTGGCATTCCTGAAAAATAATACCTGGCCATCTTCCTTGGATAGTTGTTTTCCTATAACCTAAGAATTAGTAGTCATTCCTGCACTCTAAATCACATCTAACATTTATTCTCTATGTGATCAAAGAAGAGCTTTGTTGGTCATATGGTCCTAAATGCCTAGAAATAAATTCATTCTTCCTAAATATCATAGGGAAAACTTATTTGCTATATGATTTAATAAAAAAAAAATTGACCCTTCCAGTTCATCTACCAACAATTTGATGTTTGACAGAGAGATGCCATCTTTTAGATATGTCTTATTTAGGCCTTCATAGTCAATGAACATTCTATCCTCTCAATCCTTCTTTAGAACTGGGATAATATTGGCTAACCAGGATGGATAGTAAATCGGTTCGATGAAGCGGTGCTCTAACTACTTAGCTATCTTTTCTTTGATTAGATTAGATAGTTTGATGCTTTATAGATTTTTTTTACTAGCTATCAATCTAGATATGTTGATATTTTGTGAACATTGATGTTTAGATTGAGGTTGATCGTGTCACTAGACTTTAGGCGAAACAGTCATCAAAGGCTTTCACGATCTCTTCAGTTGTTGACCTGTTTGAACATACATATGCAATGGATGCTATTTTTGAATGTTAGAGCGCCTAAATTTATGGGCTCTTTGATTGCATCTTTATTTTCATTCTCATTTTCTATTTTGTTAAATTTAGACTCATTGGTTGGAACATCAAAAGAGAGCAAAGAGACAGGATTGTAAGAGGAAAATATAGTCATTTTATTGATTTCAAATGGGAATAAATTTAGGGTTACATCATATTAGAAGTTTAGGCCTTGAAGGACAATTACATCATTACTAAAATCAAATTTCAAAGAGGATTCGGTCTCAGATTATTCAGGAGACTTGTCAAATTCAGCCTTGAAATTAGCTAGTTACAAAGGATTAATTCTCTTTAGCAGACTGGATCAAGGTAGTTAAGTCATTTTTCTCTTTCTTGTTAGTGAGAACCAACACTTCTTCAAAAAACTTGGTGTCCATATTGTTTTCCCAATTCTTTGTTAGAAAGTAAATAAGCAATCAATCTTCAAAAAAATCTTGACATCAGAGAATATTTCAAAACCAAACATGGTTATGCTAGTAATGGAGTAGATCTACGGTTCATGGAAGGGATATTAAGGATTTATCACTCCCTCCTTAATTAAGCACCCTTAGGAAATTGACAATCCACCACGAGTACATAGAATCAAACTTAAATTGGATTCAAAACGGACGAGAACCAATCAAAATAATAAATTGGTTTTGATAGCCATAATTAATGCATTTATTTATTAGTTTCAGTTTATTTTGCATGTATTTAGTCATGTTTAAGATTGTTTTATTGTTTTTATTATTTTCATTATATGAGAAAGGTATTTAAGGGTTCGAAATGAGTTAATGACAAAGTTCAGAGGGAGTCGGTGCAAGAGGAGCATGTTTTGAAGGCAATTCGGCAAGTGGAAGGTCATAATGGGTCCTTGCACCTCATATGGATTTCTTGCGGCTTGCATCATAAAGTGTTCTAAGATAAGCTGAAATCCCTATGTCTGGAATTAGATAATAACACATTTACTACACCTAACATTGATTTATTATGCTTGGAATTGTACTCCTTGAGACTTTCCACTAGATTTTAAGTTACAAAAGCTCATTTTTTTACTCAAAAGAGGATATTAACCCTAGGACTTTAGGAAAACATATAAAAATCATAGTAAAACTTATTTTGAGGTTGCAAGCTTTTGCTTAGCTTTTGGTAAATGGAGAATCAAGGAATTAAAATATTAGTTTGGATTTTCTCTCTTTTCCATTGAAGATTATCAAAACTTATTAGTGATTGTCAACTATTCTCTTCTATATCTTCTATTTTTCTAATTAGTTTTTAAATTCAGTTTACCGAACAAAATTATGGATGTTGAATTTTCTTATTTCATTGATTTCAATACAGTTATGACTATCTAAATTTCTTACTAGGGTTTGGGATGTAGTTGATTTATGTTCCTATGTTCATGATGCTATGGTTGATTTGAATCTTTATTGTTGAATTGTATCAATTGGTTTAGGGCTTAGTGCTAAAAAATATCTCGTCAATAGAATCTTGATTTTAGAAATTGTATCTATAAATGAAAGTTGTGATTTATTTTATGATTTGTGAATCAATTGAGACATGGAATATATTGCATAGAGATAGATATACTCTTATGAGACATAACCACTAATTTTAAAAAGCTTAATGAATTACGTCTATTACCTAATATCATGAAAATGGAATTAGGTATAGAATGGATATTAGTGATTCATCTCTAGTGAGAGCTTCACTTAATTTAAAAAACTAGGTCTTGAATTTGATAGTAAAGTGATAAATTTTGAATTGGCATGTAATGAACAAAGGTAGAAAAATCAATGAACCTCAAATTCTAGGTCTTTATTATTATTAATTGAATTTACCTTTTCGAATTTCTTACTTTTATTTTCCTGATTTTTAAGTGTCATTAAATTTTGATTGTCTATTTAATAGAGATAATTAAGTGAATTTGTAATTAACATTCCTTCTGGGATCGACACTCTACTCACATACTATATTACTTATACACGATCTATACACTTGTAGAAAGTACAATTGGCTAAGAATTAAATTTCAGAAATCAAAATGCCAAGGTCTTACATTTAACTATTTGGAAATGAGAATGACTATAAAATGTCTAAGACAAAATAATGAGTGCAAAACATTTTTTATTCACTCAAATCGAAGTTGAAACAGGCTCAAAATGACCCGAAATTGAACCAAAATCATGAAGGACAAACATTGAAGGGATGGATCGCAGCTAGTTGGTGCCCTCAGGGAAGCCCTCTGTAATTTCTTATCCTGCCCTTCACGTTTTCCAAGAAATGGGCTCTACTACAAGTGATTTAAACCACATCTAAGCCTTGGGTTAATATCTCTGTGTATTAGAAAATTCTCCCCTCAAATTTCTAATCTACTGAACATAGTTTATCTCATAACTATTCTTCTGTAAGGCCTTTAAGCTCTTGAAAAACTGTAAGAACGTCATTCTTACTTTACCATCAAAGACCAAATAGGGTTCTAACCTTATAACGCTCCAAGAAATCCACCAAAATGGAGCTCTGATCTTTAACCTCTTATAAAACATTTGAGACAATAAGCAAAGGTGTAAGGCTTAATTTTGATCTCAATTTCAATTTAATTTATCTTTGATTAAAGAATCTAAAAATCATTTTCTAAAAATTCCTCCTTCACATGAAAGAAGAATTGCGTCTGGTTTGATTCCCTAGTGGAAAACATATTAATGAGCTACAACTCTAAAATATTTTCAAAACTAAATTTCCCTTTGATCTTATTTTTTTCTTTATTTTGATGCTACTGACTATTTGTTCATAAGTGTAGCTTTCTAATATGAATTAAACTCTAAATCTCTCATCAAAATTCATCTTGTTCTTGCATCTTTATACTACTATTATCATGCATCCATGAAACCTATTTTAGATTATTTTTTCTTGATAATCTCTAGCTGAATATTTTTAAATTAATTTTTCAAATTTATTTTGTCAAAGATCTTTGTTCTTGAATACGACTTTGGTTTGAATTCTAGTGCTAATACTTTTGGGATATAATTGGGGTCAAATTAGGAATTTTTTTTATTTTCTAAAAAAATTATTTTTCAATAAATTAAGTGGTTGAATCAATCAAAAGCTACTCATAACAAGTCCACCACATGAGAAACCATGTTTTTTTTTTTCAATAAAGGCTCTTGTCCTGCTCTATTGGAAAGGAGGCACTTGAGTAGGACCTCACAACAAGCATGCTGAATCTCTAAAGTTATGAAATCCAAGTCTTTTCCAAAATCATTTCTTCTAATTTATTTTTGTTTATATCATTCCTTGAAGTTACTAATCCTTTGTTCATAAGTGCAACTATAAAATTGAAAATAATGAGTTTATGTTCAATATAAATGTCTATATCATAAATGTTCATTCATTGTAGTTATTGTGTCATCATGCAAGCACAAAGCCCCTTTTTCAAGTCATCTTTTAATAATTCAAGCTAAATTCAGAAATTACTCTTGCAAGTATGTTTTACACTAGAATCGAGTCTCGATTTAGTTTATACTTTTCATAAACTATCTTTTGGTATTGTGTTTCAAACACCGAAGGAGGCTTTGGTGTCCCAGACTTGTCTAAGTTTAATCTTGTTATACTTGCAAAACAAATCTATTATCTTTTAGAGAATAATTAAACATTGATTACTAAGTTCTTAAAAGCTAAATATTATCCTTAGACTAGTATTTCGCAAGCCACTTTAGCGAGATCAACAAGTTACTCTTAGAGGAGTTTATGTTTAACATGTCCATTGCTTTTTAAAGGACTGATTTGGAGCATTAGCAATGGTCAATATCTGTATCGCATGATAGCTAGGTGGCTTCCACAACCATCTACGTTTGAAGATATTAATTACCTGTAGCCATTTGACTGTCAGGTAGTATTGGTGGCTAACTTCATTCAACATACTCTTAGAAATTAATTTAATTCATGGATTATTTTATCAAGAGATGTGAACTTAACTCTTTCGCTACCTTTGGCTTCTTTAGAAAGATGAATTATGGAGGATAATGTTACAATAAATCAGGTTCTTATAATGTAGATTGGTTATTGAGTGTCCCTTTCACATTTTAATTACACTATAACTTCTAATTCTAGTGTTAGTTTTTCTTGGAAGCAAGTTTGGTATGTTTGTGTTCCTGAAAGGAAAAAAGTAACACTGTGAAGAAATTATAAAAATAACCTCCCCACCTATGAAAACCTGTTATCTAGAAATATACATGATGATGCGATGTGTCCTCTGTGTAATGTGAACTTAGAGTTAGTTACTCATTTATTGAAGGAGTGCAATTTTGTATTAGAATATTGGTCGTGCACGAGTTTGGATTGCTGGGTTGTTCACACTTTTTCTACTTTTGAAGATTGGTTGTTCTTTCTTTTTAATATGTTTAACGAGCAGCAGAAGGCATATTTTGTTTTTATTTTGGATAGTATATGGTGGAATAGAAATTTAAAAAAAAAGTTTGGGATAATGTCAACTAGATTCTCAGCAACTTGTCAGATCGTCTCTACTAAATCTGCAATAATTTTAAGATGCTAATGATAAATACTTGTTGTTCTATCCCTATAGCAGGAGTTGTGGTGAAGAATTTCTAATAAAAACTAGTTATTGGAATGTTGAAAGTTAATTTGGATGCGAGCTTGAACTCTCAGCCACTTTCACTTGGGGCAGAGAAATGACAGAGTCGAGTAATTGTTGTTTTTACCTCACCGCTCCAAGCTCGGGTTTCCTCTCCAAGTTGAATTGTTGGTGTTTACACCATCACCTTATGGGACAAACCCATCAAAGTTGAGCTATGGGCCTTGATGATCCATGTGACTGAATGGGCATGTATGTAGCTTGATCACGTGGCCTATAAGAGTGTCTTAATCGACCTCACATGATCTTTGACCTGAATACCCCTGATTTAAGGCACTAAATAGTAGAAAGCTCAGATCCTAATAGATATCGGATATCACATACTCAAATTAGTAAACTTGCTTTCAGCACTACTCACAGTCTGGAGCTGATCTCGAGTGATGCCAGAATCTACCTACATCTCACAAATATTGGTTGGCGGTCTTTGACCTATATATCAGACCTTGCCTGAGCTAAGTGACGACCATCGGTCTACATCCCGATGATAGTAGTTACTCTTCTTACATAAAAATCCCCAAATGAACGTGGTTGATGGTCACCTCGGCCTATATACTAAAGACCGATGGGGTCCTATCTTTTGCTTGTATTTTATATTTCCCTGTACTTAGCTTGGTAGGATAAGAATCTATATAAAACCAAAAAGATTGAATTAGTTTTTAGTTTAATATATACAAATATAAAAAGATTTTCTTATTCGATTGCACTGAATTGCTGATAATCATTTCTTAAATGGGAGCCCGCTTAAAACAATCTAAAGACTTTATGACCAAGCCTATCAGGCGTAAACATCTTTTTGGCATACTCGGTGGGACCATCCTAGGATAGAAAGTATGACTATTGGGAATAATGAAAATTTTGTTCAAAAGAAGTCCAAAAACGACCGAGATAACCTAGCAATTGTCCTTCTTAGGGAGGAAGGTTAAATTGAAGGAATTGGTGTTGAACAAGACCCCAATAACCTTGGTAATGTGCTCGAGAGGACTGATACCTTGATTTACAAGATTCCCCATACCCTTTTACAGATACATTCTAAGCTTATAAAAAATGTAGATGACCCAAATAGGGATCATATGCCACCTCGACCCATGACACTAAGCTTAGTTGATATTATAGCCCTTGGGAAGGTTGTTTCATAGGAAAATCATGATATGTTCACTAGTCTCATGAACCAACTAGGCCAAATATTGAAAGTTTTTATTGAAGAGAACCAATCGGCCAAGGATGAGATTAGGGATTTAGCAAGGGACTTTAGTGCTTCAGTCAATAACCTAACTAGTTTTCTGGATGGAAGACGATATGCAATTGCCAATAGATATGGAATAGGGAATGTTCAAGGCAGCTTTAAAGGACTCCCAACAGAAATGACCAAAGGAATGATCATAGGTTCCAACCCCAGTATGAGATAGCCAGACGAGAGAAGGCCATCGATAATGGTAAGGAAATGCCTCAAGAACATGTGTAATAAAATAATCAATAGGACCTATATCCTTAGAGGTATGATGCATAGAAAATCCCCCAACATGGCCATAACCACCTATCCACCACGGCTATCAGATGAATGATGATGAATTTGTTAGGAGATTATAGCAATTTTCGGTTCAAATTAATAAGCAACCCGGGGAGTTCTATGGGATTCCATACCTTGAGTGGGTGGACAACATGTATCCCTTTACCCGAGGATAAAAAGCCCCAGAATTTACTTTATTCTTAGGAGAGGAGAATTTGAGTATTAGGGAACACATTTCTCGATTCACTGTGCAATGCGGTAAGTATCCGATCACGATTTTTTAAAACTAAGGTTATTTGGCTTGTCCTCGACCAAGACTTCTTTTAAGTGGTATACAATGCTTAGGCCAAATTCAATATAGAATTGGGATTATATGACAAGGCCTTTCACATAATAGTTCTACTATTCTGAGCCATCGGTCACACTGGTCGATCTAGCCAAGATTGGTCAATATTCTAGAGTGTCTATTGAGAAATACATATCTCGGCCTAGAAGAATAAAAATACAATGCTCAACCATAGTAGCTTAGCAAGAATTGATGAAATCAACATTTGGGCGTATCAATATGACCCTAAGGGAGTGCTTTCAGGGCACTAGATTTTGTGATTTCTATGATCTCATTAACCAAGTCTCAAGTTTCGAATGGTTCCTAAAGAAAAAATAGCAAAAGAAATCATTATCTTTAGGGTCTTATTTTAAAGATCAGGTTGCCCTTACTACTCCCTAAGATATCTCAAACTCAGAATAAGGCGTGGAAGAGATATGAATAGCCGAGCTAAAAGTGAGTAAGCCATATGTGTGTGAGATATTGATAAAGCCTCTTCATGTGCCAAAAAAGAAGGATGAGACAAGCAAGATAGCCAAGAAGTAATCTTTGGACATTACAAAGGTTGATGAGATATTTTATGCATTATTGAAGGATGGCCAGATTTAGCTAAGTGCTGGACATGTTATACCACTACCAGAAGATTGCCCTAAGATGTATTGTAAATGGCATAATTCAAATCGTCACTATAATAACAATTGTCTTAGTTTTAGGAATTTTATCTAAAAGGAAATTGAAGATGGACGAATGAAGTTTCCTCCAAAAAATAAGCATTAGGTTGTTG
Source organism: Codiaeum variegatum (assembly GCA_948294925.1). Taxonomy (NCBI): domain Eukaryota; kingdom Viridiplantae; phylum Streptophyta; class Magnoliopsida; order Malpighiales; family Euphorbiaceae; genus Codiaeum; species Codiaeum variegatum. The sequence goes on from CAOJBK010259525.1 coordinate 12,237, forward strand.
AAATGGCCCCTTTCCCAAACCAGAAGTCCTTTAGGATAAACATCAAAATTGTGATTGTGACTCTGTTTGGCCTAGGTTATCAAAAACCAAATTCTCCTTTAAGGCTGAAAGGAAAAGTGGATCTTCCATAAAACACCAAAGGGAAGTAGCTAGTTTAAAAAGATGTGGTTGATGATTGCCTTAGTGCCCAAACTATAAATTAGAGTTTGAGATCATCCTTAAAAGAAAGTTCTCATGCTCTAAACATGAATATGAGAAGCGATAGGCACTAGTCAATGGCCAAAAGAAAAAACCTGTTCATCAGTGGCTCTAGTACCCAGATGCAAGGCATGCAGGCGATCCACCAAGCAGTTATGCCGAGGTGTCCTGAACTTGACCTAAGTGCAATAATAGGGTACCCAAGCCTTTTAAACCTTCCCTACCCAAGCTGGAGAAATGGGAGCAGCATGATCTGAAAGCAAGGCTAAATGTGTTCACCAGAATCTAACATCCCAAACAAAGTGATAGAGAACACACTCGAACTCAAAAACATAGATTGCAAAGACATCAGTAAGCTGTTAAATTAGAAAAGGAAATAAGGCATGACCCCTAGAAAAAGGAAGAGCTATTAGCTAGAAAAGAAAAAGCTCAGTTAAAAACGAACAATATTGGGAAGCTCGAGAGCAAAAAAAAAAAGCCGAGGAAAGTAAAAAAATGGCTAGTGAGAAACGACATAAAATATGAATAAGTAAAGAATTGGTTGGTAAAATGAGATGAAAGGATTCTTAAGGAAGCTTACTGAGTTAAAGATGATGAGGAAAAAGTTATGGCACTCAGTAGAAACTATGGGTACGAAGTAATGTGAAGGTTGAAGAGAAAGAAAAGGGCTTGGTAATAATTAATGGAGTGCAATATGAAGTGTTACTTAGTAGGCATCCAGAAAAAGGGGAGGTCTTTTATCCAACAGTCAAATTTGTAAGCTTTGTTATGGTGTCAGTTGCACCTATTCCTATGGATGATGATGTAAGAGTCACCCTTCTGCCTGATACCTTTCAAGTAAAGCTAGGGAAAACCACTACTCTTGATGATCTTAGTAAAAAAAGGGGGGGGGGGAATTTCTTCCTCTATCAAATACTATTGAGCACCCCCAATAGCACTTGGCTAATCATATTTGGCCATTACATGTGAAAAGGGAGGAAAATGGGATATCAGCCAATAGAATTCTAGTAGATAATGGAATTAAAGACAACAGCTTACCTCTAAAGGCATTAAAGAAGTGAGGGCTCACTACCAGCGACCTAGAAAGAGCTAAGCTTTCTCTATATGACTTTACATGGGGTGGGACTCTACTTGAAGGGTTTGTTACAATACAATTGTGTGAGGCCTCTTCTGAGCCCGTGGGTTACCAACGCACCTCGGGTTTCTTTCCTCAAGGAAATCGACCGCGTGGGGTTAGATTGCACATGTCATTGGGGTTCGGCAAGTCCCATTTATAGAGAACTCCTTATGAGTCTATTGGGTGCAAGTGTGAAAGTGTGAGTTGCCACTCAATCTTTAGAAAAAAATAAATTTTAAGGTGACCATGAAACCATTTAAATCCAATTTCAATGAAAATATGATATTTATCAAATTTGTATTGAAAAGGATGGCCTCAAACCATAATTGGGTTCAGGAATTCGTGATTCATAAAAACGTTCAGAAAATATATTTTTCTAGTTTCTAAACAATTATGGCTCAAAACTATTTATATGGGTTTGATTTTTAAAAAATTAGTTTTCATGTATACATGAGATACTTCCATGATGCATGAATAATTATATCATACCAATATGATGCATGGCAGTTATAATAGCATGAATGACAATAATGAATGAAAAGCGAATAAAAGTAGGAAAATAAATCGAGGTCCTTCCTCTAACCCTGAAGGGTTCTAGTGAAGGCTCACATCACCAACAATGAATTAAAGGTGAAATAATAAAATAAAATAAACACATCAAAAATATGAACAATTGAGAGGATCCTTTCTCCAGTCTAAAAGGATTTGGGAAAGACACACATTCCTCAAAAGATTATCAAATACTAGAAAAGAATATAATTACAAAATATAACAAAAATAATATAACAAAGAAAATAAATAAAAAGAAAAAATATAAAGGGAAAGAGAAAAAGTTTTCGAGTTAAAGCCTTTTGAATAGCCTTGGCAGCGTATCCTTTTGAATCGAAATCAAACCCCACGTCATTCTTCCTTCTCGCTAAGGGTGGGATTATTCTGAAAAATAGTGGGTTGGTTGGATATATGTTTAGAAGCTAATTAATTTTATTTTAAAAGAATTAATTAAGGAGATTATTAATCAATTTTAGATTGTTTATTAATAAAAATTGAACTTTGAATATGTAAATTTTGCTTAAATCATATTTAAGGGCTTTTAATTAATCATTTCATAATTTGATTAAAGAAAAATGGATTTTGATAACATAAAATTGTCTAATCAATTTTAAGGGATTTTATCCTAAACTAAATAAAATACTATATCATTATTTAAACATACTACCTTTGGCTTGTGGGGCTTTTGAACCAGAGGATTAGACGATTTGACAAACCCGGATTATGTCTCCATTGTGCTTAGAGAGGACTATAGAGGATTGGTTAGAGTAAAACTTGTGTATTGTTAACTGATTTTATGGTCGAATTTCTAATAAAGTTTGTGTTTTGGTTTAAATTTTAGTCTTTTTAGTAGTGTTTTTAGGTGTATAAATCATTCTGAAAATTAAATTGGCAAAGGTTCGGTGTCTGAAAAGATGTTTAAAAAATGACCCGAAGGGTCAAATTTATAGAAAAAATCAAGTCGGGGAAAGTCAAAAAGTGGGCCCAGTGAGTTAGAATCCTAATTCACACGTTTGAGGCCTTACTCGTGCAATTAGGGCCTTACCCCTGTGTTTGAGAAAATGTGTCCGCGTCAGTGCAAAACGTGTGTGTACTAGAGCTAAAAGTGCGTGCACCACAGCCAAGCTTTGTGTGCTGGAGCAAAAGTGTGTGAACCAAAGAAAAAAGTATGAGTGCCAGAGCCAAAGGTGTATGTGCCGGGCGACTGGTGTTTGAGCTTGGTTAGTTTGGTTCCGTTCGGTTTAAGTTGCCTTATTTGGATCGGTTTGGTCCGATTCATTTTGGTTTGAACCAATTTTTGTATTTTCATAATTTTGGGCCCGTTTTGAGTCCGATTTGAACTTAGTTTAAAACTATGGGCTTGTATTGATGAGCTAGATTTAATGGTGCAAAAATATAAGTTTTTCCTTAAAAATATGTCTAGTCATGCAAAATTTTCCATGTAAACCTATTAGGGAATTTCTTCCTCTATCAAATACTATTGAGCACCCCCAATAGCATTTGGCTAATCATATTTGGCCATTAGATGTGAAAAGGGAGGGAAATTGGATATTGGCCGATAGAATTCTAGTAGATAATGGAGTTAAAGACAACAACTTACCTCTAAAAGCATTAAAGAAGTGAGGTCTCACTACCAGTACCTAGAAAGAGCTAAGCTTTCTATGCATGACTTTGCATGGGGCGAGACTCTACTTGAAGGGTTTGTTACAATACAATTGTATGAGGCCCCTTCTGAGCCCGTGGGCTGCTAACGTGCCTCGGGTTTCTTTCCTCAAGAAAATTGACCGCATGGGGTCAGATTGCACATGGCTTTGGGGTTTGGCAAGTCCCATTTATAGAGAACTCCTTATGAGTCCATTGGGTGCAAGTGTAAAAGTGTGAGCCGCCACTCAATCTTTATACAAAATTAATTTTTAAGGTGATCAAGAAACCATTTAAATCTAATTTCAATGAAAATATTATATTCATCAAATTTGTATTGAAAAGGAAGGCCTCAAACCATAATTGGGTTCAGGAATTTGTGATTCATAAAAACGTTTAGAAAATAGATTTTTCTAGTTTCTAAAAAATTTTGGCTCAAAACTATTTGTATGGGTTTGATTTTTAAAAAATCAGTTTTCATGTATGCATGACACACTTCCATGATGCATGAATAATTATATCATACCAATATGATGCATGACAGTTATAATAGCATGAATGACAATAATGAATGAAAAGCGATAAAAAGTAGGAAAATAAACCGAGGTCCTTCCTCTAGCTCTGACGGGTTCTAGGGAAGGCTCACATCACCAATAATTAATTAAAGGTGAAATAATAAAATAAAATAAACACATCAAAAATATGAACAACAGAGAGGATCATTTCTCCAGTCTAAAAGGATTTGGGAAAGACACACATTCCTCAAAAGATTACAAAATACTAGAAAAGAATATAATTACAAAATACAACCAAAAATAAGATAACATAGAAAATAAACAAAAAGAAAAAATATGAAGGGAAAAAGAAAAAGTTTTTTAGTTGAATTTTGAATAGGCTTTGCGGCGTATCCTTTTGAATCGAAATCAAACCCCACGTCATTCTTCCTTCTCGCTAAGGGTGGGATTGTTCTGAAAAATAGTGGGTTGGTTGGATATAGGTTTAGAAGCTAATTAATTTTATTTTAAAAGAATTAATCGAGGAGATTATTAATCAATTTTAGATTGTTTATTAATAAAAATTGAATTTTGAATATGTAAATTTTGCTTGAATCAGATTTAAGGGCTTTTAATTAATCATTTCATAATTTGATTAAAGAAAAATGGATTTTGATACCATAAAATTGCCTGATCAATTTTAAGGGCTTTTATTCTAAAACAAATAAAATACTATATCGTTATTTAGACATACTACCTTTGGCTTGTGGGGCTTTTAAACCAGAGGATTGGACGGTTTGACAAACCCGGATCGTGTCTCCATTGTGCTCAGAGAGGACTGGTTAGAGTAAAACTTATGTATTCTTGACTTATTGTATGATCGAATTACTAATAAAGTTTGTGTTTCGATCTGAATTTTAGTTTTTTTTTTCTTTTTAGCAGTGTTTTCAGGTGTATAAATCATTCTGAAAATTAAATTGGCAGAGGTTCGGTGTCTGAAAAGATGTTAAAAAAATGACCCGAAGGGTCAAATTTATAGAAAAAATCGAGTCAGGGGAAGTAAAAAAGTGGGCAAAGTGAGTTAGAATCCTAATTCACTTGTTTGAGGCCTTACTCGTGCAATTAGGGCCTTACCTATGTGTTTGAGAAAACGTGTCCGCGTCAGAGCCAAAAGTGTGTGCACCATAACCAAGCTTTGTGCGCTGGAGCAAAAGTGTGTGAACCAAAGAAAAAAGTGTGAGTGCCAGAGCCAAAGGTGTGCGTGCTAGGCGACTAATGTTTGAGCCTGGTCAGTTTGGTCTGGTTCGGTTTGGGTTGCCTTGTTTGGATCGGTTTGGTCCGATTCATTTTGGTTTGACCCAATTTTTGTATTTTCATAATTTTGGGCCGGTTTTGAGTCCGATTTGAATGCAGTTTAAACCTATGGGCTCGTATTGATGTGCTGGATTAAATGGTGCAAAAATATAAGTTTTTCCTTAAAAATATATCTAGTCATGCAAAATTTTTCATGTAATCCTTGCAATTTGAAGTTTTCGCTCCGGGGGCTACCTCCGATGCAGTAAGGTCACTACCCCCTTGACTCCCATTCTATTCCCAAACCTTTAAGTCTAGTTGAGAGTTATTCGGTAATAAAAAATACTGGTGATTTAGAATTATCTTTAGACATGAGGTGATTCTGATGATAGTGAACCCACAGGTGCCATGTCGGATTCTAAGCTTGGGATGATGCCATGTCAGTTTTTAGACTCGTGGTAGTGTCATGTATGATCATGCCATATCAACTTATGGGCTTAATTCCATGCCAAGTTTTTGGTCTTGTCGCTATGTTAGATTCTATGCTTACGTCATGTCGTCTTCTGGGTTTATAGTGTGCTAAGTGAGACTCAGTTTGGGGACGCCAAACATTTGCAATTGCCATGCTGATCAGCTTCAGGGGTTGTTAGATGTTGAAGTTATGTAGTT
>CAOJBK010260565.1:0-10583 GCA_948294925.1 Codiaeum variegatum
CCAGAAAACAGTTATGCCATTGTCCAAGCAGGCACAATATACACATTCAAACAGACACAACAAACAAGCAATAACAAACAATGAAATGAATCCATAATAAAGATGCATTCACCAGCAATACCCTGTCCTGAAAGCAAAAGGTTCAGATCAGAATTCAACAACAATGACATTTGTTCAAATATGAGTCCCCAAATCTGATTCAGTACAAACATTCACATAAAACCTAATTTAGGTCCTAACTCAAAACTTCCCCAAACATTATATCATTTATCACTTATTGTTTTTACCTCCACCGTTGACATTATTTCCGCCTCCTGCAGCTGCCTAGCAGCCTTCCTCTTAGCATTCTCCTGTAGAGCCTTAGCATCCCTGCTCACACATTTAAAGAAACTCATAACCATCCAAAAGAACTAATAAAAATTGAGCAATGTGGTTAATAGAATAGATTGGAGTAGATACAGACCTTTCACGGCATTGTTCAGGTGTCAATCCATCATCTTTAGAGTTTTTGAATTTGTGAAAAAAATGAATTTGTTCTGTGGGGGTGCTTTTATATTTAAAATTTACTGACGAGTTATTGACGCCAAAATTGCGTCAGTAATGAGTCAGGAAATTTTTTTTTAAATTTCTGACTCTTTACTGACGATAAAATAGCGTTAGTAATTATTTCATTTCTTTTACTGACGCAAAAAAAGCGTCAGTAACATTATTTTGGCACGCGACTTTACGTCAAAAATTTCATTCCCGCCCGTATATTTCTGACGATTTACTGACGCCAAATTGCGTCAGTAATTCGTAAGGAAATTTTTTTTTTCAATTTCTGAAACTTATAATGACGCTGAAATAGCGTCAGTAATTATTTAATTAATTTATTGACGCATTACTGACGGAAAAAATGTGTCAGTAAATTGCTGACGTAATTTTTCCGTCAGTAATGAGTCAGTAAATTAATTAATTTTTTTTTGTGTCAGTATAGGGTCAGTAACGTTATTTTTGGCGTCAGTAATTACTGACGCCAAAAATTGCGTCAGTAATTGGCGTCAGTAAATTAATTAATTTTTTCTTTTTTTTGCGTCAGTAGAAGGTCAGTAACGTTAATTTTGGCGTCAGTAATTACTGACGCCAAAAATTGCTTCAATAATTGGCGTCAGTAAATTTTTTTTGTAGTGAAATACGTTAAATCACAAGGTCCTTTTTTGTATTTTGCCCTAAAAACAATGTACGTACAATGCAAGAAGTTATGATTTATTAAATTTAGGAGTTATATGATGACTTTTAACGTTTTGAGACAAAATGACCATTGGAATGGGAGATAAATATATATTTGATCTTAAAATTGCTAATAAATCATATAAGCATCATTAAATTTTGAACACATGATCTTAATTTTTTTAAAAATATTTTGATTATTGCAACCATAATTTATGATTTGCAAACTTTTTAAAATTATTATTAATATTGCAACTACACTTTATGATTTGTAATTTCTTTTAAACAAATTCCACTATATAAATTAATCATTTGAATAAAATCAAGTCTTTTAAAAATTTTCAATATATGTTTTATCTCCTAAAGGCTCATTTTTACTAAGGTCAGCCTTGAAAAATATGTGGTGTTGATTGGATTCTTTTGTTTGGTTGATTAGTTTATCTATAATTCCTTTTAGATATATTCCGATTCTTTTGGAAATAAAATTGTCCATTTTCAAAATAAAAATAATAATAATTTAAAATTCTAAAATCTCTTCTTTTTTTTTTGTTTTGCTTTTTTACTTTTAAATTTGTTTTTTTATCATATTTCCTTTTTCTTTTGATCTTCTCCTTTATTTTTTTAAAAAAAATGCTTTATATATATATATTTGCTTTTCAAAGATGTCTCATCACTATCGAGATGTAAATAAATAGAGTTTTTGCTTTGGATGATAATGTGTACTCTCAGTTTTACTTTTGGTTTCCTCGTCTTCTTTAAATAGATAAAGTTTTTAACAATGAAATCTCAATTCTCTTTGGTGCCAGTTTCTTTCTAATTATTTTATGAAAAATATGATGGAATTAGTTTTGATGGTTGGAATATCTCAAAATATTTTTTTTTTCCATAAAAGAATATCTCAAATTTAGTTAGTACAAAAAAAAATATTAAAAAAAACATAATTAACAATTAACTCGATGTAACTAGGTCTCCTTTTGATTTGAGAGTAAACTAGAATTGATGTTCTAACTTTATGTTTTATAATTTCTTTTAAAAAATTTTCACTATATAAATTTATCATTTGAATAAAATCAAGTCTTTTAATAAATTTCAGTATACGTTTGATTGCCTAAAGGCTCATTTTTACTAAGGCCAGCCCTGGAGAATAGTGATGTTGCTTGGATTCATTTGTTTGGTTGATTAGTTTATTTATAATTTCTTTTAGATATATTCTGATTCTTTTAGAAATAAAATTGTCCATTTTCAAAATAAAAATAAAAATAATTTAAAATCCTAGAATCTCTTTTTTTTGTTTGTTTTGCTTTTAAATTTGTTTTTGTATTATATTTCCTTTTTCTTTTGATCTTCTCTTTTATTTTTCTAAAAAAAGGCTTTTTATATATATATTTGCTTTTCAAAGACGTCTCATCACTGTCGAAATGTAAATAAATATAGTTTTTTGCTTCAGAGTGATAATGTATACTCTCAATTTTGCTTTTAGTTTCATCATATTCTTTAAATAGATAAAGTTTTTCATTATGAAATCTCAATTTTCTTTGGTGTCGGTTTCTTTTTAATTATTTTATGAAAATATGATGGAATTAATTTTGATGGTTGGGATATCTCAAAATATTTTTTTTCCGGAAAAAGAATATCTCAAATTTAGTAAGTACAAAAAAATATTTAAAAAAAAAAACATAATGAACAAAAAATAATACATTGTACAATGAACCACAAGTCCTAGGTATTTTCCATTATTGAATTTTTCTTAGTTTACAATCGCTTGTTTTATTGTTTAGTTTTAAATTACAAAACCGAGTTGATTTTCATTGTCCAAATAACAATTAATTCATTTGTTTGGTACTTGACATCCTTCCCTTGGGAGATGATACTCTTGTACTCATTCCTCATTATTAGAATTTCCCCATACTGAAAAAACAAGTTCTCCTTCATGTATCATCTCCATCTTCCTCTTCATTCTCCAACAATAAACCTCAGCCATTACCACCACCCTTCTAGCTTCCACCCCTCATAACCACTGCAAACCAAACCTAATAGCCCCACCTCTCCTTAACGTTCTGAGCTATTATCATATTCACAGTCACGCAGTTAACCCTTTCCGTCCTTTAATAAACCCAACCTTAATAGAGCTTCAACTCGTCTGTGACCCTTCTCCAGAAATCCCAAACCCTGAGACCAGCCTTCGTCATACGTTCAAACCAACCCGTCCATCCCAACTTTGTTACCCATTCATCCAAACTTCCTCGACCAATTTCACTAAACACCAACCAGTTTTCACTTACCCCAACCCAGTTCTCAAACACAACATACCACACCCCCCCCCCCCTCCTCTATCCAAAGTTGAAATCATCCCTTACCTTGCCCCGTTCTCTATTCCATCCTTCCTAGACTTCAACCCATTTTCTCTGTACTTTGACCTAAATCCCATACCCAGTGAAACTGAATTGAGTTGTTTCTTTCTACTTGACCTAATTCCCTAACCACTAGACTTGTTTCCCTCACTTAGACACAATTTCCACATCAACTCGACCCATATCCCAAACCCTCACTACACTGCACTTGTATTCCTAGCTAGGAGCACAAATTAAGAGGAGAAAAGCAAAAAAAAATAAAGGATTCTCTGCTTACAAAATTCATTGCAAAAAAAAAAGTGTTGCAAAATTTTGAATAATGAATTTTTTAATTCCATAATAAAGAGAAATTTGATATTATTTTTTGTAATTTTGAGAGAATTGTAAACATTAAGGACAATGCTTAATCTAAGTTTAAGGGAATTTTAGAATGTTTTTTCTCTTTTATTTTTATATTGTATTTTGAATTTGATATTTAGTCCAATTTGGATTTTAAATTGTGTTTTGTGATTGTGGAATGGTAGTAATTACTAAAATTTGGTGGATTTCTGCTCATAGCTTGCTCTTGAAATGGTTTTGTTTATTAAATTGTTCGCATAGAGGATTAAGATGATAAAACTTATGATGGTCATGTTCATGATGATAATTATCTGTTTTGAGTTTACTAAAAATTGAATTTTTATAAATTCTTAGTTTGATATAAGTGAAAATTTGATTATTTGGGAATTTGTGAACCCTTAATTTTACACCTTCAGAATCGCCAGTCGCATCATAACTCTTAACCAGACTTAAAGATTTAGGAACATAAAGGAGTCAAAGGGCACCATTACATTTGACCCGTCAATATGAGTCCAACGGTTCAAACCAAACTCAAATCGGACATCAAACGGACCCAGAAAACTAAAAAAAAAATTGAATCAAATCATACTGAACACAATCAGAAAATCAGGCACAATCAACCAGGCCCAAAACACATGCATTTTGATTATAAGGGTTCCTGACACGATTTTCTATAAATTTAGACTAGTAGAACTATTTCAAAGTTCACTTCTCAACTACTCTAAACACTTTTCAAATGCCTCTAGACTCATTTTTCTGACTCTAAAACACTTCTGAACACTTCCTAAATACCAATTTTCACACCAAACTAAACCAAAATCACCAGCTACCTTCAGAATTCATCAAAAGTGTTCGTTCAACAGTCAGTTCATCGGTTCAATTTCCACATTTCCAGTTTAGACAGACACCAGTCCTCTCTGAACACAATGAAGATTCGCTCTAATTTTATGAAGTCATCAAACCCGCTATTGTCCAAACCCCGCAAACGAAAGGTAAATTGGGTATAATATTCTATTTTCCTTTTAACCTCTGAAATTAAACCCTAAATCTTAATTGGCAATTTTTGTGATGAAAATCCTTTTTCTAACATAAACTAAATTAATCAAAGCCCTAAAACCTGTTAGGCAAATTCACTCAATTAAAATCATTTTTAATCAAAATTCAATTTGATTAAAGACCTATTGGTTAATTCTTTTTATGAAATAAAAAATGGATTAGATTCTGAACCAATGGAATCAAACCACCCATTATTTTCAGAACAACCCATACCCTTCGAGAGAAGAGAGAACGACTTGGGGTTTTAATCCCATTCAGCAGGATACGCGAGCAAACCTTCTAATGACTTCAACTCCAAAAACATATTTCCTCTATTTTCCCATTTTATTATTATTATTTCTGTTATTAGTATCTATTCAATTATGTGTATCGTTGTATTTTTTTAATTATTCTATGATATTACTATTTTGATCATGGACTTGTATTGGGGAATGTATACCTCTCCGAGATTTGAGGACTGGAGAGGGCACCCCCTGATTATTCATTTATTTTGTGACGTAATTTACTGCTTTCTTTGGGGATGTGTATCTTTCCTAGAACTTGAAGTGGATTAGAGGAGGGGGACCCCTGATTTATTTTTCTCAGTTTTACTGCTTTGTACAAGTGTCATGCATATTATTTGCCATGTTCATGCATCACTTTTTCCATTATAATACTTGCCCATGCATCATGTGGTATGTCATGCATACACGAAAATTGATTTTAACCAAAATCACATTTTCTTAAGCCAAATGTTATTTATTAAAATTGGAAATATATTTTTCTAAAATGTTTTTATCATATCACAAATCTCTGAACTCAACTTTGGTTTGAGGGCCAAACATTTTCTAAATTGGATGAGATAACAGATTTTTCCTAAAATGGAGTTAAACAAAACAGTTCCCCATTGAAAATTGATTTTCTAAAAGATTAGGTGGCGACTCATTTCACATCACACGTTCATACCAACAGATACATGTAGGTGCACAAATGTGGTACTTGTACTCAACCATGATGCCATGCACAATCTGACCCCTTGTGGTCGGTTTCCTCGAGCCATAAACTCGAAGGTGCCCTAGGAAATCCCGTGGGCCACTCGAACGAGGACTCACAACTGGCGACTCCACTGGAGATGTTTGGAAACTGAATCAAACTTAAGTGGATTATATTTTGATATAAAAATACCTTTTGGCTTAAGACTCTGTGATAGTAGGTTTTTCATGCATCACATAACGTGTTCCTTTACATTAAGAAAACCAAGATAGAGAGTAACATTGAGTGAGCTTCCCACCTTCTGACTGCTTTATTGATAGTGAAATCATCCAACTAACATCGAGTGAGCTTCCCACCTTCTGACTGCTTTGCTGATAGTGAAATCATCCAACTCCAAGGCATACCCTTCGATCATTTCGGTCGGGATAATGAGGTTGTATTGGACCCACGTGAACCTCTTTGGTTCATATGTGGTTAGGTATATCACACCTCCAGTCATTGGGGGACCTTTAAAACCACCTAGCCCTCATGTAATGATTAGAGTTGACCCTAGGTCCCATGTACCCTAATAACTCTAAATATTACTTATCATCATGAAACTTTTTTCATTCATACATGCACGCATCACGACATCCAAAAAAACTAAAATTTGACAAAGTGAACTATTCTAGACAATCCTTAAAAAACCAAATTCTTACCCTTTTTTACATACTTACCTGCCTGCTAATGGCCTTACCTTTTCAAATAAAGCTAATACCCTATTTTCCCTATCCCAAAAGGTCATGTCCAACACTGGAGATATCCCCCCTCCTTCCACTATGTTGATGGCTCTACACCGCCTCCACCTGCTCCACTAGCTCCTCATACTGACATTTTCAGAATGCTTGTTGAAATTATGAGGAGGCAAGATGAGGCCCTGAAAACTCAATAAGAGACCCTCTCAGCCATGATGCAAGCCCAGGAACATACCATAATAGGCAGAGTCCAAACAATGCTGACCCAGTACGAACGACAAGCTACTAATCTTGCTTCCACCTCATCAAATTTGAATAATGAAGTTTGTAATTCCATAATAAAGAGAAATTAGATATTGTTTTTGGTAATTTTGAGAGAATTGTAAACATTGAGGACAATGCTTAGTCTAAGTTTAAGGGAATTTTAGAATGTTTTTTTTTTTGTTTTATTTTTATATTGTATTTTGAATTTTATATTTAGTCCAATTTAGATTTTAAATTATTTTTTGTGATTGTGGAATGGTAGTAATTACTAAGATTTGGTGGATTTCTGCTCATAACTTGCCCTTGAAATGGTTATGTGTATTAAATTGTTCACATAGTGGATTAAGATGATAAAACTTATTATGGTCATGTTCATGATGATAATTATCTGTTTTGAGTTTACTGGAAATTGAATTTTTATAAATTCTTAGTTTGATATATGTGAAAATTTGATTGTTTAGGAATTTGTGAAGCCTTAATTTTACACCTCTAGAATTGTCAGTTGCCCCATAACTCTCAACCAAACTTAAAGATTTGGGAACATAACAGAGTCAAGGGGCACCATTAAATCTGATTCGTCAATACGAGTCCAACAGTTCAAACCAAACTAAAAAAATGAATCAAATCAGACTTAAGAAAACTAGAAAATCGGGCCCAGTCAACCAAATCTAAAATGCACGCATTTTGATTACAAGGGTTTCTGGCATGATTTTTATAAATTCATACTTTCAAAACTATTTCATGTTTCACTTCTCAGTCATTCTAAACACTTTCAGATTCCTCTAGACTCATTTTTCTGACTTTAAAACACTTCCTAAACACTAATTTTCACACCAAACCGAATCAAAATCACTAGCTACCTTCAGAATTCATCAAAAGTGTTTGTTCAGCAGTCAGTTCATCGGTTCAATTTTCACATTTCCAGTTCAAAGAGACACCAGTCATTTCTGAACACAACGAAGACTCGCTCTGATTTTATGATGTCATCAGACCCGCTAGTGTCCAAACCCTGCAAACAAAAGGTGAATTGGGTATAGTATTCTCTTTCCCTTTTAACCTTTGAAATTAAGTCCTAAATCAGAATTTGCAAATTTTATCATGAAAACCCTTTTTTTTATATAAACTGATTTAATCAAAGCCCTAAAACCTGTTAGGCAAATTCACTTCATTAAAATCATTATTTTAATCAAAATTCAATTTGATTAAAGACCTATCGATTAATTCTTTTTATGAAATTAAAAATTAATTAGCTTCTGAACCAATGGAATCAAACCATCCACTGTTTTCAGAACAACCCCATCCTTCGCTAGAAGGGAGAACGACTTGGGGTATGATTCCCATTCAACAGGATACGCTGACAAGCCTTCTAATGGCTTCAACTCCAAAAACTTATTTTCCTCTATTTTTCCCTTTTTATTATTATTTTTTTGTTATCAGTGTATGTTCAAATTTGTGTATCACTGTATTTTTTTTAAAAAAAAATTATTCTATGATATTACTATTTTTATTGTGGATTTGAATTAGGGAAAGTCTGCCTCTCCTAGATCTGAGGACTGGAGAGGGGACCCCTTGATTATTCATTTATTTTGTGAGGTAATTTACTACTTTCTTTAGGGAAGTGTGACTTTCCTAGAACCTGAAATGGGCTAGAGAAGGGACCCCTGATTTCTTTTTCTCACTTTTATTGCTTTGTACGAGTGGCATACATATTATTTGCCTTGTTCATGCATCACTTTTTCCATGATAATACCTACCCATCCATCATGTGGTATCCCATGCATACACAAAAACTGATTTTAACTAAAATCACATTTTCTTAAGCTAAATGTTGTTTATTAAAACTGGAAACATATTTATCTAAAATATTTTTATCATATCATGAATCTTAGAACTCAACTTTGGTTCGAGGGTCAAACATTTTCTAAATTGGGTGACATATCAGATTTTTCCTAAAATGGAGTTAAGAAAAATGTTTCCCCATAGAAAATTGTTTTTCTAAAAGATTAACTGGCGACTCCTTTCACATCACACATGCACACCAACAGACATACGTAAGTGCAAAAATGTGCTACTTGTATGCAAACGTGATGCCATGCACAATTTGACCACTCGTGGCCTGTTTCCTCGAGCCATAAACTCGAAGGAGCGCTGGGAAATCCCGCGGGTTTCTTGGATTAGGCCTCACAGTTGGCGACTCCAGTGGGGACTTTTGGAAACTGAATTGAACTTAAATGGATTATTTTTTTTGATATAAAAACACCTTTTGGCATAAGACTGTGTGAAAGTAGGTTTTTCATGCATCACTTAACATGTTCCTTGACATTAGGAAAACCTGAATTGAGTGTAACATCGAGTGAGCTTCCCTCCTTCGGACTGCTTCACTGATAGTGAAATCATTCAACTCCAAGGCATGCCCTTCGATTCTTTTGATTGGGATAATGAGGTTGTACATATTGTTAGACCCACACGAACCTCTGTGGTTCCCATGTGGTTAGGTATAATGCACTTCTAGTCATTGGAAAACCTTCAAAATCACCTAGCCCTCATGTAATGATTAGAGCTGACCCTAGTTCCCATGTGCCCTAATAACTCTGAATATTACTTGTCATCATGAAACCTTTTTCATTCATGCATACATGCATGCACGCATCATGACATCCAAAAAAAACTAAAATTTAACAAAGTGAATTATTTTAGACAATCCTTAAAAAATCAAACACTTACCCCTTTTTTTCATACTTACCTGCCTACTGATGGCCTTACCTTTTCAAATAAAATTGATACCCTATTTTCCATGTGCCAAAAGGTCAACATTTCCAACATTGGAGATATCGCACCTCCTTCCACTGCTGTTGATGGTTCTGCACCACCTCCATCTGCTCTACCAGCTCCTCTTACTGACATTTTCGGAATGCTTGTTGAGATTATGAGGAGGCAATATGAGGCCTGGAAAACTCAACAAGAGACCCTTTCAGCCATGATGCAAGCCCAGGAACATACCATAATGGGCAGAGTCCAAACAACGTTAACCCAGTTCGGACGGCAAGCTACTAATCCTGCTTCCTTCTAGTCAAACTTTGAATAATAAATTTTGTAATTCCTTAATAAAGAGAAATTTGATATTGTTTTTGGTAATTTTGAGAGAACTGTAAACATTGAGGACAATGCTTAGTCTAAGTTTAAGGGAATTTTAGAATTTTTTTTTATTATTTTTATTTTGTATTTTGAATTTGATATTTAGTTCAATTTGGATTTTAAATTGTGTTTTGTGATTGTGGAAAGGTAGTAATTACTAAAATTTGGTGGATTTGTTTATTAAATTATTCATAGCTTGCTCTTGTAATGGTTTTGTTTATTAAATTGTTCGCATAGTGGATTAAGATGATAAAACTTATAATGGTCATGTTCATGATGATAATTGTTTATTTTGAGTTTACTAAAAATTGAATTTTTAGAAATTCTTAGTTTGATATATGTGAAAATTTATTATTTGGGAATTTTTGAACCCTTAATTTTACATATCCACAACCTTTAGTTGCCTCATGACTCTCAACCAGACTTAAAGATTTGGGAACAGAACGGAGTCAAGGGGCACCATTAAATTTGACCAATCAATACGAGTCCAATGGTTCAAATTGGGCTGAAATCAGACTTCAAA
>CAOJBK010260775.1:0-10234 GCA_948294925.1 Codiaeum variegatum
GTTGTCACGACATCACATGTCTGTAGCATGAGACTCACTACCTCCATACCAATAAGTATCTCATACTTATCATGGATGACAACAGAGGTGATGGTCTTCCGGATTAATGGCGTCCCTACCAATAATCCTATGACCATGAACCATCTTTAAAGCATCTGTTAAAAGGGCAACCTGTCACTCATATTCTCAAACTCTTTGAGAATAGATTCCCTACAGAATACTTAGGGGACATATATACGTTCGATACTAGGAATGTCTCCACTTAAAGAACATATATACTAAAGCCAGTTAGGTTTTTGTTTACATTCACATGCTGAGTGTAAGCTCTAGAGCATACACTGCTAACATGTTTTAATTAATTACCTCTTTAATGCTTAATGAATCCATTTTAAGCTTTTGAAATCATGAAAAATAGATGAGTAATTACCATGGGTATTATCAATTTGGCTTAAAAGAGTGAATTGATTGAATTTGTGAGATTAACCCAAATTTACCCAATTAAGTAGATGAATTAAATTGACATATGTTATTTCATTAATTTAGAACCCAATTGAAGTCTAAACCCTAGGTTGCCTTTAACATTGATTTTTATATATAATTCTCACTTTTAGCTATTTGGCTTAGTTTTAGTTCTTAAATGAATACTTCTCAAGTTTTTAATTAGATTAAATATTAGAAATTTTATAATAGTTTGGTAATCAAATCTGCCTCATTGTAGGATGATAACTCTTACTTTTTAAAACTTATACTACATTATATGTGCACTTGCGGTAACAAAGAAAACGGCTAACATAGCAACCATTGTTAATGTGTCAGTCATTTGATACCTTCCTGCTACTCAAACATTCTTGCATCCAATCATTCAGATATAGGTACCAAACCAGTGTTGGGTCTTAAAGGGTTAGGAATTGTGGTTCCTTTTGGAACCCATATTAGTTTTGGATGCAATCTTTAGTAGGCTTTAGTATTATGAACAATCTCATGAATATGTAATGCACTATTATAGATTCTCATGTGGTTCATTTCCTTTTTAGTTCCAGATGTAGATGCAACATTATATTCATAAGCAACATTAGCGAGTATGCATCTAATTTTGAAAAATATTCTTTGTTTGCTTTACTCAAGATTAGATTTTGCTCCTTACAAACTCTAAGGAGATTTTCTCTTTTTCCTTTGTATTTGTTCATTAGACAGGTATCATATCTAAGCATATCTTTTAACATGCTATTCTCATTTATCAACTCCATGCTTTGATTAATCAAACAACTATTTTTGTTAAGAGAGCAAGATAAATCATTTTTCAAATTTTCATGATTTCCAATAAGAAATTGATTTTTCTTGAAATCTATATGCATGAATAAATTCAATTCAAGAATTATAGATTTCTTCATTTTTAATAGTGTAATCTCGATTTTCATGGATCTATGTGTCTTTTTCAATTTTTCATATTCATCAAATAATTCATTAAACACACTTTCAACATCAGATTTTGAGTTAGATGTACTTACTTCTGATGACTCACAGTCAACTTCTGACTTCTCAACTTCAGGTTCTACTGAATTTATCATTAGACACAGGTTGGCTTGTTCTTTTTTAGCTGACTTATCATCTATTATTTC
The DNA here is from genome assembly GCA_948294925.1 of Codiaeum variegatum. Taxonomy (NCBI): domain Eukaryota; kingdom Viridiplantae; phylum Streptophyta; class Magnoliopsida; order Malpighiales; family Euphorbiaceae; genus Codiaeum; species Codiaeum variegatum. Next base: position 1,620 of record CAOJBK010260775.1, read on the forward strand.
AAATGCATCTCTCTTACTCTAGGACACCGATGCTTTCTTTTCTTTCTTTGTTCTTTTCTTAAGCTTTTGACAGTTAGGCTTGATGTGTCCTAGCCTTTTGCATTCATAACAAACCACTTTTGAGGTTTCCTTTTTTAAGTTTGGTCTGCCTTTAGACTTCTCAAAGCACTTCTTTTGTCTTCTTCCACCTTTTTCATAAATCTTCTCACTTTTCTAGCGAGGGCTATTATTTCAGTATCATCAAACGAGTCTAACTCATTAGATGCAACAAGAGTTATCCCTTTTTCTTCTTATCTTTTGCATCTTGTGATTCCCATTTTTCAAGTGTCATTTCATAAATGATCAAGGATCTAATAAACTCATCCATTGTGATGGCTTCTTTGTTTATTAGGATGTTCACCATAGAATCCCAAGTCTTTAGTAGGGATCCAATGAGCTTATTGATATGTTTCCTTTTAGAAATTTCTTCACCAAGTGAATGCAACTAATTTACTGTATTAGTGAATCTAACATTCATTTCAGTAACAGTCTCACCTGGTTTCATATCAAACATCTCACACTATTTCATTAGAAAGTTCACTTTTGCTTATTTCACCAGATTTGTGTTTTCATAAGTATTCTCAAGTTTGTCTCAAATAGCCTTAACGATCTTACAACCTGAAACCAAGTTGAATTCTTAAGGCGTCAAGGTAGAGTGTATAATTTTCTCCGCCTTATCATTATGAGCCACCATATTCTAATCTGTTTCTGTATATTCAGCTTCGGCTTAGACACTTCTACACATTCTCTTTCTATCATGAGAACTTTATGACCTCTTAGAATGATTGTCCAGGTTGTAATGTAAGTAGCCTGAATAAAGTAAATCAATTTATTCTTCCAATACGAATAATAAGTCCCATTGATTAGTGGAGATCTATTCACCGACTGTCCTTCAGGCAATAATGGATGATCATACACCTGACTAGCCATGTTGGATCTTTTCTCTTCAGGTTGTTAGTCCTGACCCTTAGTAGAGACATGCTCCGATACTAATTGATAGTACAATTAGGCAACTAAGATGGGGTGAATTAGACGACCCTAAATTTTATTTTATTTTCAACTTTTAATATTTTCTTTTAATTGATGAGATTTATGAAAAACCATTCAGCATTAATAAACATTAAATGACTAATATAAATGAAGTTCTAGACAATTAGATTCAACTACGTCTAAAGAAAAATTGAAACTGATTGTGTAGCTACCTAATTGTGCTTAGAAGCACTTTGAAGATATCTTCAGCAGTATGCCAGTCAACGTATCAGAAGCACACACAACTAATAATTTCAGCTAAATGCTTTATATATGTGAATAAAATATTTGATGCACAAAAGTTGTTAGATGCAAAGGTTACTACAAGAAACACAATTAGATGTGAGATAACATAATGAGAAATGAAATAATAAGCAATAGGAGGCACAATAATTTTATATTGGTTCGGTACTAAGACCTACATCTAATCCTTAAGGATCACACCTTAAGATTTTTACTAATCAACTCTATTTCAATGGGCTAGACAAAACCCTTTTACTACAGTTAGATGCTAACCTAGATAAGGATCCATTCCTTACCTAATCCCTCAGGCCTTCATTAGGCATCTGAATAATCTCTCACATATATCAAGAATAGATCATAGTCAATTGTTAAGGGCAACTGTGACTCCCAAGACTCAACCTTTAGGCACACAGGCCACTAAAGGGAGATTACACTTTTAGTTTAGAAGATTTGCAAATAAAGTGAAAAATACAAACTTCTATATGGATCAACTTTAAAAGCTCAAGGAATTTATATGATAAAATATTTTTTTTATCTCAAATTTAATATGATGTATAAAAATGTTTGAAACAATTTGAGATGAGTTAATGTATGAAAAATTATTTTCAATGATGCTTGAGAAGTAAATGCTCAAGAGACAAGAGAGTTATGAAGAATAAACGCATCTTTGGAATTTTTTCAGAATTAAAGAGCTTATTCTCAAAGCATCAAATGCATGAACTAACCTTCATTAATGAAAAATGAAGCATATTTATAGAGGCTGAAGATGAAAGTGAATTTTAGGGGAAAATTTCGAATTTCATAAATAAAAGAGCTTAAAAAAATATTTTGTTTCACAACAACTCTTTTTCTTAGAGCATTGTGTATGTCTGCTTCTGATGTGATGTCAGACAGACAGATGACTGAAATGACAGACTCTGTCAGATGAACAGTGTTAGAACAGGAAAAAATTCTTAAATGTTCATGATACATTACTGTTTAAACCAATGCTAAGTATAATGTTTTGAATGATTATTTTTATGCTATCAGGTGCATGCTGACACATTCAGTTTGGCTTCTAAAAGTTTATTTTTGTCCTAAAGGAATTTTGTGATATGAATGGAACATGCGTGCAATAATAAGCATAATAAAAGGTGATCCATTTAATAATAAGACTAAATAAAAATTCCTAAAATCTAAGCTACCTAGAACAGAACAAGTCTTTCACTTCTGAACCTCTCCAAGTAGCTTTAAACGCACTGACTTCTGGACACCATTAGGTAGCACCGCATCTAATGAGCATTTGCAACATTTCAAAACATACAATATATATAAATTAAAGTAGTTTTATTATCATCAAAATAAGATTTTTAAAAGAGTCAATCTAACATAAGACTATCCAAACACATCAACCAATTCAACCTACAATGCCACATAACTCCAAACTGCATGCATTTAACACCGAAACCACATATTGAGAGTCGCATTCAAAACCAAATATTCTTCCACCCTCTACTGATAGTAACAAAAATAACATGAATGGAAACCTTTAACTTGGCACCAAAAGCATAAATCGAATCCAAATGAAAGATAAAAGTGCCACAACAAAGTCCTCTAGCATTACAAAAATACCTCACGCTTTTTATTTTAATGAATCCAAGGGGAGGGCGTTGCCGATAGGACTGTCCACCGGTCCAAAATCGGACCGGAATATGAAATTTTCATATTTTAAGATCGAAAGACTAGACCGAAAAATACCGATCCAAATCTTGGATCGGACTAGTAATTTTTTTCCAAACCTTGGACCAAACTAGTTATTAAAAAACTTATTTTTTAATGTAAAGAATTAATTGAAAAACAATGAATTAATTTAAACTAGCTCGGTCTGAGTTCTTTTCCAGGATTGAACCGAATGAATTTTTATTGGATTTGGATCGGAATCCAAAAAATTAAATATCTAAAGTTTGAAGACTGGAACGAATAATAACAGGTCCATACCAGTCAGTTCGGTCTGATTTTTCAGTCTGACCTAGATTTTGAACAATCTTAGTTGCTAAACAATAGTATATGAAGCTTTCCTTGAAATTCTAACAATTTCTAAAGTTCTAAAAATATTATGATAAAAGAAACATTAGAGTTGCCAATTTTAAACTAGTTCGACTCTCTAATACAATGCCATATTTTATGAATAATGCAACAAATATCAACTACCACTTCATTAAAAATCTAATCATTTTGAACATATGGTGTCCAAATAGAGCTGACAATGGCCACATTCCACAACATATAGACTTGGGAGTTGAATTGAGCTTCCATTGTTCTTAAAACGAGCTCTTTAAGATCACTGAAGAGAGGACTCTCAAAACCATCTATGGCCTACCAACATACAATGGATCTCGACGAAGGAATACATATTTTTCTAAACAAAAGAACTCCATGACACCTGTAAAGGTTGTCTACTAATAAAAGAGTAGTAACTCTTAATCGAAGACTGACTCGAAATGTAATGCTTCCATGAACACACATCCTCAAAGCCCGGAATAAATTTCACACAATTAATATAATTAATCAATTTCTCACTAAAATAATCAGACAACGCTCAATTATTGAATTGTTAATACTTACATTCAAAATTTTTAATTTTGATCCACACGCACCTTAAAACTTAATAAGATTATCGAATTATTTAAAATAATGTGATAATTGAGGCAAATTAAAAGAAAAAGGGTATAATGGTTATGAAAAAGTTTAAAAAGGGTCTAATTGTGTGAAATCCAATAGTTTAGGATTTCTTTTTAGCATTTTTCCAAAGGTGACCCTATTTTCATAACAACATTTGCTAAAGTAAGACAAAATACAATTTTTTATCATTAATTACGGAACCTACTAACTGCACACCTTTTTTTTTTTTTTCTAAATGTAGCAAATTTTATCTTTTTTTTCCAAGCACTACCCCTTTACACACCTAACCTTTTCCTTCTCTCTATCTTCTGTTTCCCTTTCTTTATTTTCTCGATTGATAAACCCTAAACGAATTTAATATGTTTGAAAACTTATTTTATTTTATTATCCAAAGAAAACATATTTTATTTATATCAAATTCTAAATGATATTATAACCAATGGATGAATTACAAAGTTGCAAATATTATTTGTTGTGAATATTTCCCTACAACTCGTAATGAATTTTTTCTTTTAAGTCCAATGGATATGTTATCATTATTCAGAACTGCTCATGAGTAAAGTTTTGAATCTCAATTTGTAATGAAATAACTGCTAAAGTGGATCAAGCTTTTGAAAAAAAATTTGGCATTATTAAGAACTGTTCATTATTTTTTGCGCACAAATTCTTAGCTAAAAACTAACAAATCCAATCATTTTAATTAGTTTGAAACACGTAAAAAACTAATAAAATGGAAATTAAATTAAAAAATGATAAAAAAATAAAACTTTATAAGAACTTGGTGGGATTGGAGATTTAAGATAGTAAAATCAAGAACTTTTTAGCGTCTTAATTTAATCAATTTTATTTTGTAGTAAAATTTCATTAGATTATGGTCTACCAAAAGAGTATAGAGGTGTGTAAAAGGGAGATATAAAAGGTAGAGATGAAAAGAGTTTGGTATGCAAAAGGATTGTGTTAGGAAAAGATGACAAAAAATTGATACACTTAGAAAAAGTAGTGTGTATTTAACAAATATATTAACTTCTAGGTTTTTTTTTTTAAAATTTTGACATGATATGCTATGGACAAACTTGTACTATATGTCAAATTTTAATAATAAAAATTTATAGCTTAATTAATTATTATTAATTTATAAAATTGAAATGATAGTTTCTATGGACCTAGCAAATATGTATGGTAATAGCTACATCCTTTTAAAAAATGGGAACAACAAGATAAAATTATTCAAAACGGTATAGTTTTGGATTTTCTAAATTTTAGGTCTTAAATAAATAATGCTTTGTCCATGGTAACCAAAATTAGCTGAGGACAATATTTTAACAAAGCGAAAGTTCCCCAATTGATCTAATAAAGTTTGATTTTGGTGACAGAACCAAACCGAGAAAGCAAGCTACTGTGTGATCACTGCTCGCACTGGACTGATAGCTCCACTTTTGTTTGCTCTTTATCGCTCTCATTGGATTTGTAATTACAGTGTATGTTCTTCAATGGTGAGGACTTACGTGAGAGAGAACGTGCCTCTCTCTCGCTTCGGCGTGCTGGTTGCGCAGCTTGAATCCATTGTCGCGTCTTCTTCTCAACAATCACCCGATCCTCTCCTCTGTTTCGATCTCCTTTCCGATCTCCTATCCGCCATCGACGAAGAGCCTAAGGTCTCTCTCTATCTCTCTGTGTGGATCTCAATTGCTCCTAAACAATGCGTTTTGTATTTGCTTCTGTACTTGCTCATGTTTTTTTTTTGTTTATGAAATCAATGGTTTCAGGATTCTATTTTGTTGTGGCAAAGAAAATGCGAAGATGCTTTACATTCGCTGCTTGTTCTTGGTGCGCGACGGCCTGTGCGTCGTTTGGCGTCGTTAGCTATGGCGAGGATTATATCTAACGGTGATCCTATTTCTATTTACTCGAGAGTCAGCACTCTCCAAGGATTTCTTTCCGATGGGAAGAGAAATGAACCTCAGAAAGTTGCTGGTTAGTTCTCGCTTGATAATAACTTGTAAATGCAGTTTAATTTCCTTTTTTCCACTGTATTTCTGTGTGTATGGAAGTGAAAAATTTGTAAATGATCAGTATGTCCATGCTCATAAACTTAAAAAAAAAAATGAGGGAGCTATGCATGTCCATACACTACTAAAAGATAGGTCTAAGTTTATCATGAAGGGCCATGAGCCGTCTGTTCTGAGAGAACAGTTAAAGACAAGCATTTGAAGTAACAAGAGGATGCTCTACAAGAAGTTTTCACTGGTGAGAGGGTGCAAGATAACTAGAAAAACAGACCAAGCTAGTACTCTTTGAGAGAGAAAATGTTTCCCAAAAAAATGAAAAGAGTTAAGAAAATATCAAACAGGTTTAGAGAGGAGTTGCTCCAAGATGTGCTGCAAATACAGTAAGACTTGGAAATATGGTGCTCAAGGGGAGGCAAGTAGAAAATAAGGTGATGGCGGATGATGTTATATAAAGAACAAATTAAAGTCTCAAACAAAAATCTCATGGAAGAGTGCAAAGTGCTTAGATTTCTGTTTAGAAGTTTAAGCTAGAGTATTAAACTGTAATGTAATAATGTTATGTGATATATATCGTTTTTTGTGGAGGACTTGCATAGTTAAGCAAGTTTTTGGTGGAAGCTATGGTTAGCTTGAGTGTTAATCCAAGTATTGTTTTACCCTGAGAAAAGGCCAAACAGTTGTTGTAATACACTTTTTCTTTTGTACTTCGTACATTATATCTATATAAAAAAACTCTAAAGAAACAAAAGAAAGAGAAGTCATTAAAGTTTGTTTTTAAGGCGAATTTCACATGCTCTAGCTATGAAAGCATCACAACAGCTAACAGGAACCCAAACCTGCTTTTTCCAAGTTTTGAGTGGTGCCTTTTGAGAAAACTATTTTTCTACCACTATGCCAAACAAAGCCTTGTAGTTTAAGATGCTAATAGACACTCCACTTGTTTCATTTTTCTTCCAAGGCCACTTGCAAACTTCCTTAACACCAGTTGACATAGAGTGAGTGTTGCAACTTTACCACCACGAAAGTGTTATTGAAATAATTACTATGTTGTAAAAGATTAGTTAACTGAGGTAGCTTTAATGTGCAGATATCATAAATGAAGTCGTTAAACCATTAGCAAAACAAGTTAAGCCACCAAAATATTCTCTGCACTTATATTGAAACCCCGAAGGGGCCGTTCCCAAGATTGAAAATCATTCCTTATGATATGTTTTCTTGGATTGTTTGGTAGGGTCAATATGAAAGGTAGGGGCTTTTTTTCCAGGGAAAGCACTTTGGATGGGTTTGCCCATTAGGGTTACCCTTTTTGCTTGGACAGTATGATGGGAATAAGAAATTAGTGATAAATCTTGTAAATGAATGCAACAAAGGTGTGACTGATTAATAAATGTTTTTCTTTGCAAGGGCAAAGGTAATTGATGTTCCAGCTGCTTCTTTATTGTGAATGGATTTTTTGAAGTTTCATTTGAATTTTACTTTGGAATTAATTGGCATATGTAGAGAATGTAGAGAAGGAACTGAAGTGTTCAGTAGGGGTGTGGTGGGGCCATTGCTGGGCTTGATATAAGGAGATGCAATGTGTTAGTAATGTTAGTAAGCCACATGATAAACCACTTCAGGTCTACAAGAGGTTCACCCATGGTCCGAACCGCAAGTCCAAAGGTTGCATTGGTCATGCAGTTATTGGGTTTTCAGTTATTTTTTAGTAGTTATTTCTGTCTAGCATTTTAGGAGAAGATTTCTCTACTTTCTGTTTATGCAATTGTTTTCCCTAAGTTGTAGGAGGCTTACCCCCACTAATAGGAGCAGTTATCTACTGTTCTGTTTATGCAATTGTTTTCCCTAAGTTGTAGGAGGCTTACCTCCACTAGTAGGAGCAGTTATCTACTGTTCTTTTTATGCAATTGTTTTCCCTAAGTTGTAGGAGGCTTACCTCCACTAGTAGGAGCAGTTATCTACTGCAATCTTGTATATATGCAGTCTGAAATTTAATGAAAAGGGCAGCTTGAAAATTCCAATCAGTCTTTGAGCACTTTAGTCTCAAGAGGTCTTCGGATTCCCTCCTTAGAGCCTGAACAATCTGCAACCATAAGTCGTAAGAAAAGAATTCCTAACCCACTAGCCCAAACACCAACCGAACCCTCACCCCATAGACCCATAACTAGATCCGTATCTAGGGACCATAACAAATTGGTATCGGAGCCTGTAGTTATGGGAGACACAGTCCTAGAACAACTTACCAAACTTCTGAACCTATTCTTAGCCGAGCAACAAGCAAACCAGACCAGAAATGAGAAAGTTGACCAGCTTCACGCCAAATTGGATGCCATGTCTATTGAATTGGAATCCACTAAGAAGAGCATGTCTTCTTCCAGTGCTGAAAGCCAGTTGCGGACTCACAAAGATAAGAGGAATTCTGGTGCAACTGTTTTTGAAAATACTGGAGGAAACACGATTGTACCGAAATTCACCAAATTCGACTTTCCTCGCTATAATCCATTGATTTGGTTGAGTCGTTGTGGTCATTTTTTCCGACATCAAAAAACTCCGGAAGAAGAAAAGGTCAGCATAGCTTCTTATAACTTAGAAGGAGCAGCACAATTGTGGTACATGCAAATGCTGGATGATATTCCA
>CAOJBK010260835.1:0-12830 GCA_948294925.1 Codiaeum variegatum
CTTGTTTAATCTAAAAATATTATCCAAATAACATCAATTATCGTAATACACATCAATTCATTCACAACATGTTGAATAAAAATATTTTTATCATTTTCTTTTTAATTCCCAAAACAAATTCATTTTTAAGAACGAATTCTATAACAATATACCAAAACTACAGTAGGTAAGGACTCATTTCAAAGTAGACCAACCTTCATATTTCAATATAAAAATTCAAATAAATAAACAAATTAGACCCAATACAGGGCATTTTCCATAAATTCAATATCAATTGTTTCTCAATTTAGATCACCAAGAGAAAAGAAATTAACAAGCTACCATAGTTCACCAATATTCAATAAACTAATTCAAGTGCAAATAATCACCATGATTTAATAATTTCTATGAAAATACTAATACAAAAATTGATAACCTCGATGCCTAAAATATGTCGAGAAGTTAGAATAACTACTACTCGAATAAGGTCAATAAACAGTCGCTGATGTATCGTCGGAGCCACCACTGACAGTGATCACTTTTCCATCTAGTGATCCATAAAGGGCAAACTTAGTGTCGAACTAAAGCTTATATCTCAAGAAGTTGCTCGGTACTGACCACGTCGAGCTCGGCCGCCAAAAAGCACCAAATTGGCTCCAAAAGCTTTAAAAAATATGTTTATTTATGTAATGATTACGTTACCATTCGTTCATCAAATCATGCATGGTTGGTGTTGAATGAAAGCTTGTAAAGAGATCTTTCTTTTGAGACCAACCTAGCCTGAAACGGTGGCTGGTGGTGGCTAGAATCTCTCTCAAAATTCGCTGACACTAGTTATTCTGTTTTGTCAATTCTGCAACCATCTTCCTCTTCTAGTGCCGCCGTTTGCCTCTTGGAGTCTCCGAACAGTAAGTTTCTGATTGGTGGTGGTTGGGAAGGAGAACGGTGGCTGAAGGAGCTCATCCCTCTCTCCCTATCTCGCTCTTTGTCTATGGTTGTGTTTGGTTATTTATGTGGAAAATTTTAGTTTTTATAGTAAAAGGTTACTGACCCCTTACCGACCCCAAAATTGGGTCGGTAATTATTAAACCTCACTGCCAAATTTTGGTGAAAACATTTGATTGCCCTTCACTAAGTTACTGACCATTGATCGACCTAAAAAATGGGTCACTAATTACCGACCCAATTAATTCGTCAGAAACTGGTCAGTTTTAGTTTTTATAGTAAAACATTACTGACCCCTTACCGATCCCAAAATTGGGTCAGTAAATATTAAATCTCATCACCAAATTTTGGTGGAAATATTTGATTTCCCTCCACTAAGTTACTGACCACTTACCGACCCAAAAATGGGTCACTAATTACCGAACCAATTAATTCGTCAGAAACTGGTTAGTATATTTTTTGATGGGAAGTTAATAAAATTTTGCCGCTAATTTAGTGACAACTTACCGACCCGAAAATTGTGTCAGTAATTTAGTGACCCATTGTTTGGGTCAGTAAGTTGTTAATAAATAATTTATTTAATTTTTTTTTTCACTTATTACATCACAATTTGGTTAGTAAGTGTAATTAATTACCGACCCAAAAAATTAGGTCAGTAATCGAGGTCAGTAAATCACAGTTTTCTTATAGTCCTAATTGGTCCATGGGTACTTTAAGGTTGACCAAAATTGACCATGGTTCTATATGTACTTCGAGGGTACTAAAGGTTAAGTCTTTTACTTATAATAGGTAGATTGGCCTAATTGAGTCATGTATACTTTAAGGTTGACCATGGTCCGATATGTACTCCGAGGGGACTAAAGGATAAGTCCTTTACTTATAATAGGTGGATTAGCCTAATTGATCTATGGATACTGTACGGCTGACCAAAGTTGACCATGGTCCGATATGTACTCCGAGGTGGATTAGCCTAATTGATCCATGGATACTATAAGGTTAACTAAAGTTGACCATGGTCCAATATGTACTCTGAGGGGACTAAAGCCTAAGTCCCTTACTTATAATAGGTGGATTGGCCTAATTGATCCATGGACACTATAAGGTTAACCAAAGTTGACCATGGTCTGATATGTACTCGAGGGGACTAAAGGCTATGTCCTTTACTTATAATAGGAGGATTGGCCTAATTGATTCATGGATATTGTAAGGTTGACCAAAGTTGACCATGGTCCGATATGTACTCCGAGGGGACTAAAGCCTAAGTCTTTTACTTATAATAGGTGGTTGGCCTAATTGATCCATGGATACTGTAAGGTTGACCATGGTCCGATATGTACTCTGACGGGACTAAAGGCTAAGTCCTTTAATTATAATTGGTGGATTGGCCTAATTAATCCATGGATACTGTAAGGTTGACCATGGCCCGATATGCACTTCGAGGGGACTAAAGGCTAGGTTTTTTAGTTATAATAGGTGGATTGGCCTAATTGATCCATGGATACTGTAAGGTTGACTAAAATTGACCATGGTCCGATATGTACTCCGAGGGGACTAAAGGCTAAGTCCTTTACTTATAATAGGTGGATTGGCCTAATTGATCCATAGATACTGTAAGATTGACCAAAGTTGACCCTGGTCCAATATGTACTCCGAGGGGACTAAAGCCTAAGTCTTTAACTTATAATAGGTGGATTGGCCTAATTGAAATTAACCTAATAATGAAATTATTATTAACTATTTGTATTAAAATTTTCTCATTATTTTACTATAAAAAAAAGAACAAAATTGGCATATGGTTAGAAGGATTCCTCCTTATTTCTATGTACAAATTTAACCTATGAAGACGAGACTATGTAATATAATGCATTAAAACTACACCATTTTGATGGGCAAAATTGTCTATTTAAACATCCATAATTAAAATTACATCGTTATGTTTGATTGTTTAGAGATTCCTATTATGTAAAAACAACTTACTCAAATTGCAAAGAATATGAAAGGTTATTCTTCATTAAATAATAAAACAAGTGTTGCATCTTTCAAGGTTTATCAACAGCTACTTTACAGATAAAAAATGGCTATACAATTAAATATAGAAACCCTACTCTTTATCTATATAAATGCCATTATATTACTTGAGCTGGTTCATCCTCATTAAACATAAGCATCTCTAACCCAATTCTATGGCTAGAACACCTACAAAAAATACCGCTTCTGTTGAAGAATGGATTCCTCCATCCCCATTTTCATTAAACTCTCTATATAAGTACTTAAGGTCCCAATATGACGTGCTTAAGTATGAAGTTAAATCCTTGCTCGTAAATGGTGAGAAACACATGAGTGCAATGTTGTTGGAAGAAACTACTTTATGTAATATCTATGAACTATATCTGGAGGTTGTTATGATGAAGAGGAAGCAAGAAGAATGTAAAAAAAAAGGTTGCTTTTAATTATGATCAACTTGCTACTATTGATAGCTCTTCAGAGGCTTAGAGTAATGGATATGGGGAGTCAACTAAAAATTTGCTATTTGATGTGTTTTTTTTATGATCAGTGTTATTTGTATTAAGAAATTTTAATGGAATGAATGACTTTATTATTATGTTAATCAACGTTTTATGATATGGGCAACAATTATAATCGACATATCACTTAATATAGTAGAAAATGAAAGTATATAGTTATAAAAAATGAAACAAAATAAATAAATATAAATGTCAAGGCTAAATCATGAATTTTCATAATTACGAGTGCAATATTATAATAGTTAGAGCAATATTTTAGCGAGCATAATAAATTTATACTTTTACTATTTTATAACGTCCACTGTATCATAATAGGGTTCGCTACTTTATATTTCAGTCATAGTTTTAATAAAGTAAGTCAAAAAATAGAAGAAAAGAATTCAAGGGAATTCGTACTATGGTCTAATGATGCTTAGATAATATACCTAACTATCGATGCTTGATATAATTTCATTAACAATTCTTATTAATTAAATTACTAGTATTATTTTCGTCAAAATGAATTTCCATAATTTCTTTTATGTCATTTTTTTCTTTTTTGGTGGAATTTATTTCATGATATAGTAGGAATAGATAGTAAGAATGATACTGAGAAGAAATAGAAGTCTTTGTGTCATAAATATTCTCCTGATTCCATTAATATTGTCAAATCCATCACATTTTTTTAAATGTCCCTTAACACATTAATTGCTGGTAATTAATTCTATCTACCTCTACCTTCTTCTTTACTCTTGCTTATAAATTGGTCAGAAGTCCATAGTTTCCTTTACTTCATTTGCAGTGAGTTTGGTGTTCTTCTTTAAGTGAATCTGTTTAATCTATATCTTAAGATTGACTATTATTAAGGATTTGGCTACATCTTTCCCTAATTGACAGGTATAATATGTTTTTTATTCTAAAATGCAAATTCTATATTGCATGTAGTTGTTATAACTGTTGCCTTTTCTTTTGTTTTTTCAGTTGCTAATGTTTTAAACTATGGTTACCTTGGCTAGATGAAGTTGGTTTGTTTTTTTCTTTTCATATTATTATTCAAGTGTTATGTCTCTTTATTGTTGTCTTTACAAAAAATTGCTTTTCTTCATAATAATAACTAACTTATTTTAATTTAGACATGTAATTTCACTTAGAGGAACTCATCCCTTTACTTATAAGACACTTCACCACAAAAATTCATAACTCTTCATATGTAATTTTATATGTAGATTAATTTGTGTTGTGTTTTTACTGCAGAAAAATTAAACTCCTTAATTAACATTCTTGCAAACATACTAAACAGTGCTTTGAGATAGATACATCTATATTTATTTCTCCTTTTCAATTCCTATATTTCCAACAGATGGGTGATGAGGATAATCGCTTAGCTTTAGCTGAATCTCCTTTGACTAGCTGCTTGATGAACTTCTTGACTAGTTTGCTTGGTTTCTATAAGTGGAGAAAAGGATTGGTACAGGTTTGCCTTAAAATAAGTTTTATAAGGTTATTTTTTTTGCATGATCAGATTATTTTTTTTTAAAAATTAATCTTCTAAGTACCTAATTGAATATGTATAGAAATTTACTATCAGATTAATTAGCTAATACTAATTATACATTTAATATCATCTTATTTACCAATATGTAGGTGCAAGTTATTTAAAGACGTTGCTTATGAACGAAAACTTAAGAAAAGAATTTGTTTAAGAGATTGGTTTGGTTCTATTGAAGATATTTCTAAACGGAGAGAAGATAACATTGAATTTCTAGCTGATCAATTTGGTTATTATGATGCTCTATATTTACATGGAATGATTCAGTTCTTCAAGTGGATTGATTATAATAAGGGGCTTGCATATTTAAGGCGATCAAAATTATCACATGCAAAATTTGCTGTGAACATGATTAGACATGTAACCAGGAGGAGAGGAGGAACAAATGAAATCAAAAGTATGCTGAATCAGGAATATAGATTTGCAAATTTATTTGAACACTTTCGTATTATGCAACTTATGCTTGACTATGACCTAAGATTCCATTTATTTATAATGAATTATCTAATGGCCATTAAGATGGGATAACAACCAATATGCATTTGAATCATTATGTACATATAGAATGTATGGACTATTTGGTTGATTTTGTTTCTCGTTTACTTTTCAGAAATTAATATGTAAACATCATACTATATAACATTATAATTAAATATTTACATTATTATATAGTTATTTGATTAATGTAGATTAATTACATGCTTATTACTATTTTTATATCACAAAAGAATCTATCATATTTTATTTAAAAATTAACAATTTAATTATACAATTATCATTTTATTTTTAAAATTACAAATATATAATAAGGATATAATGGAATTAATTCATGTTTATGTATGAATTTAACCTTTGAATATGGCACACTTCAAAGCATTATAAGCTTCCGTTTTGATGGGTAATCTCATCTTTTTGAAGAAATATAATTAAAACTACACCATTATGCAATAATGTTTAAAGATCCATATTCCTTATCAACTGAGTCATTTAATTTGAAGAGGTGGGGCTGTATTATATCAATGCTTATGCTAAGTTCATTAAATCATAAATCACGCGTTGTTGCTTTCAAGAATATTCAACATCTACTTTACAGATAAAATAATGGCTAAAATTAAAGTGAAATAAAAAATGTTCAAGAAATCCTTCTTTTTATCACTATAAATACCCATCATTTTGATTATCTTCATCCTCATTAAACAAAAGCATAAGAACTAGTTAATAATTGTCAATGGCTAGAACACCTAAAAAAATTCTGAAGTAAAATAAGAATGGATTTCGCCATCCCCATAGTCAATCACCTCTCTATATTGCAAATTAATGACTAGATATGAAGAGCTTAAGTCTGAAGTTAACAGTTTAATATTAAGAAAAGTTTATTATCATGGTGAGAAACATATGAGTGAAACGCTATTAGAAGAAGACCCTTTACGTAATATATATGAAATGTATGTAAAGGTGGCTATGAGAAAGAGGCAGGAAGAACAACACAAAAGAAATAAGGTTGCTTGTCACGATGCATAAATTATTACTGTTCATAGCTCTTTAGATGCATAAATGTATGTAGATGCAAACTCCTTTAGAAATATTTCTTAATTTATGCTTGTTCATGTGTTTTCAATTTTTGTTGCTAGTTTTTGTTAGATCTCTATACTGGGTTTAAATCTTTTGCAAAAAATGAATGATGTTCTTTTATTTAAATTCAAGTATTTTGATATAGTAAAAAAATTCAATTAGTATAACAGTATATAATCTATACTAATTTAAGTTGCATAATTATGAATGTTAGGATAAAATAGATAAAGCAATATTATAACGAGAGTCAAAATAAAATAGCTAGAGCAATATTTTATCGAGAGCGATAATTTTATTGCTTTGCATTTATTTCATATTATTTCTGTCACATGTCTAAAGTTAGACAAAAAAAAGGATGTAAAAGGGATTCAAACTATGGTCGAATGATGCTTAGAAGAACTAGTTAACCATCAGTGCTAGATATAATTTCATTGAAATTTTTTACATTATTATGTATACATCTAGAAAGACTACCATAGCCATCATTAAATCGGCCCTTATTATTCCTAGGCTATCTATATGATGCCTCTTGAGATTTGACCAGTTTCCACCAGTTGCATAACTCCTCATAAAACTCCCTATTAATTTACCAACTAAACTCTCATCATTACCCTAGACATTAGCAATAACTCTATAACAAAATTAACATTTCAAATTCTTCTTACCTCTTTACAATCCTCTGTTATGTTCTTCTTTTTCTTGTCCCAAAACCATTAAAAAATAGCAACTGTGATGAAGGAAGTGGGCAAACTTAACATTTCAATTGGGTTCATAGTAAGATTTGACAAATTCAAATCATGTGTTCTTAATTTTTTTTTATGTTTATTTATTTATTAAATCCTATATTTCAATATGCACTATCCCTAAAATTACATTATGTTCCTTTTTTTTTATGTTCAAACTTATTTTTTGTTTTTAGTTTTTTTTTTTATATATAATTTATGCATTTGTTGCTTTGGGTAATGTTGATTTACTTTATTTGAGTTTAAAAAATCTATTGAAGCTATCATAATAAAAGGCATTCTGCTTTGGATTTCTTTGTTGAAATAATATTGAAAACCCACTAGGTTTTCATAAAACGGTTGCATTTTCATAAGAAGTCTATTTTATTAATAACCATATGTATGTGTTCATTATTTAACAGAAGGTAGATAAGAGTTTTATGAGACAACCAATGCAAAATAAAAGAGAAGAATGGACTTTGATGTTGCCCAATGAAGTAGCCTATCCTGTTACCTTTTACGACAGAGGGCAAGACGTCGTTATTGATAGTATGAGAAATATTTTGAAGATTGAAAAATAAACCTTGGATATGTTATTGAGTTTTATGGGATTAGAAACAAGACATTTGATATATGCGTTTATAACAGGATTGGGAATGATATTTTGTATTCACCTGTTGATTTCAAGTGAGATTCAGATTCTGATTAAGGTAAATTCTCATATGTTTTATTGAATATTTGAATCTCTTTTGTTGATCCATCAGTGTGTGAGTGTAATTGGTATAATATGTTTCACACCTTATATTATGATAGAAATGATTGAAATTAGGCTTATAAAGTTCACTGTTGTCTTAAGGACAACTGAGTTCTATTCTCGGTTGGTTCGTATTAGTCCCCTAACATTTATTTTGTTATTAGCTCATGAATGTTATATTTAATAAGTTGTTTTGAATTATGCAGTCACTACCATCTAGATCTACAGTGAGCTTAATAGGAACTCGGAACAAGACCATCATTGTGTAAAATGGGAATTGTGGTAAGTGGAATACGAATACAGGAAGATAGGTGGTACCAAAGAGTTGTGCAGGCTAAAGACTGGATGAGTAATTGTTGTAAGGGAGCTGAACCTGACACATTATGATGAGTGCATATTTGTGAAGTCTTGTGTAACTCTAGACAAATTCCTATTTCTTGTTATTAGGATCTATGTTAAAATGTCTTAGTTTAGGGATCCTTAATTTGGATGGTACTTGTATATATTTTATTTTTACATACTGTTTTAATGCAACATTTCTATATTATGCTGTTGTTTTAGATTTAAATATGTTTGTGTTAAGAACATTTAATTTTTAAGTAGTTATATGCATCATATATTGTCTATAATATTTTATATGCTGCTGTTTGATGCCTTGTTGGTTATATTTTCCTGTACCAGTTGCTTAAATCTCATAAAGAATGTTTGTCAAGATGACTTTAAGTATATATTGTATGTGTCTTGAAGTAGTGTTTATCCAGTTTTATTACTTATTTATAGAATTTATAGAAGTATTTAGTAAATGGTAAGCAAAGTGAATGACATTAAGCCAGTGAGAAAAATCAACAATATAAATAACAATCCTCTTAATATTTATTAACCTCATATAATTTTAATGGATTTTTTATTGTCACTGTGATATTGGGTTAAATGAAAGGATATTACTTATGCATTAAAAAGAAGCACATATGATCCCAATATGTTCAAAATACATTATTAAAATGCTTCCTAAAGTCTAAGTCAAGATATAGTGCTACCCTGTGTTGGCATATAAGGTTCATTCAAGTCTATATTCTCCATAACTCCTTCATCAGTCTGTAAACATAAAAAACTAACACAACTATGAACACATTATCATAATCAAAGAGAAAAAATTAATCAATATAATTTGATGAGTAAATTTACCTTTCCATTATTAGCTCTGGAGCTACTTGCTCCTTTCCGAGGTCTACGAGGACCATGATTACCATGAGGTCTAGCGCCTCCAGCTCCTCGAGATCCGCTCCCACCACACGTAGAATGACTTGCTCTATTTGCATACATCATTGGCCTTCCACGGCTGACTTGAACCTAAGGATCCAAAACAGGAGGGCCACTTAATTCAGCTTGAAGATCATCAACATTTTGTTAAGTTAGCACCACTTTATAAATATGTGTCATAGCTTCATTCCAATTCTCTAATTCATTTTTCATGTCAAGTAACCTTCTTTGAATATACTTCAATTTCTCAAGGCTATCCAAAGAAATGTCAGTACATTCTTGAAAGTACCTTTCCAATTGATGGAACTTTTTATACTCTTCGGTCATATGAGGGTAGCCACCGTTGAAGAAAATTGCCAATTGACGTCTGAAGACATCCTTCCTCTACCTTTTTAGTAGATATCTCTCATTTACCAAAGTCAAGTCTTTAAGTGAGACTTTAAATATGTGACATCAGAGAATCCCTTTAGATTCATTTCCTACAATTGCAGCTCAAGTGCTCGCCATCAGGTAAAAACTAAATTACAGATTCAAACTCTTTAATGTACCAATTATTAATAATGGACCTCTCCATTATTTTATGCCTTTCCACGCTAGGATCAGCTGCTCTTTCCTTCAGTTCTCATTTAGTTGGAGTTATGACATGACAGTACCATAACTACATAATCTGTTCCCGCACTAACTTCAGTATTGAATTTGTACCAAAGTCAAGTCTTTAAGTTATATGACTCTAAATATGTGACATCAGAGAATCCCTTTAGATTCAAATTTCCTACAATTGCAACTCAAGTGCTCGCCATCAGGTAAAAACTCAACTACAGATTCAAGCTCCTTAATGTACCAATTGTTAATAATGGACCTCTCCATTATTTTATGCCTTTCCACGCTAGGATTAGCTGCTCTTTCCCTCAGTTCTTGTTTAGTTGGAGCTATGACATGGCAATATCATAATTGCATAATTTGTTCCTACACTAACTTCAATATTGAATTTGTATAAACCTCCTGAAACTGTTTCTCAAATTGAAAAGATGATATGCATCGAATAGGTCTCCACTTTGAATCATAATCAACATGAAACTCCTTTTCTATTTTAAAACACATTGCAATTTTGTACTGCTCAACAAATTATTTCAAAGTGGTTATTGAGTTAATATAATGGTAAAAAAATGCATGTATACCTTCACTTCTTTATCTAGAAAGTATACCAGCCCAAAATATTTTGTTGAGGTAAACAGGAACTAAACTTTCTCTTATTCTATGCAATTCAAGTGCATCTTAATAAAATTGACCATGTTGATTGATTCCAACAATAGTTGCAAATGGCATTTTGTACCTGTTAACCAAGTATGTTGTGTCAAACCTAACCATATTATTAAAATCCTGATAGGCAGCCTTAGAACGCTGAAGGATCCAAAGAACATTGCTCAACCTGCATTCATCATCAATATTCATTATATAGAAAAAATCTCTATCTATCAGTTGCATTATGAAAAATAATTTCCTAATTGCTTCAGCATCACCCTCCCTAAGTCTCAACCTTCTTCTATTGTGAATATAATTAGTGCAATCTTTAGGAGTACATCCTAAATTTTGAGGGCCGCCAACTTGAACTTCCATCATTCTAACATTCTTGCAAGTGTCTAACTCCTATAATATCATTCACTTCTAACTGTCTTTTCATGTTAGTAGTAACATTCCTGTGAGCAGGCATAAAAATAGTCATCTCAGGACATAGTTCATGATTGTGATCACAATTAGTTTTTGAAACTTTCCAAACTCCATTGACATGTCTAATTGCATTTATTCTAATATGACATTGATTCTTCTTACTAACCTTCCCGTGTTTGATTTTGCCAAATTTATCAACACATCATCAGATACTTACTGAAACTTTCACCATTCACCTTGTGTCCAACTCTTTTGCAAACACTGAAACCCAACGCCTTTGCATGTTATTAGATTGTCAATGCTATAAAATAACATTCATGGAAATGGACTTTCTTCTACAATAAAATTATTATGAGCCTCTAAATCATTAGTATTTTTTGTTTCATCACCCACATTGGCATCACCATCATCATTATATGAATCATGAGCATCATGTTATGTTTCCTCTTCTTTAGGATCAAATATCTCTTCCATCAAATTAGCTCGCATATCATGACCAACTAATCTATCTTCATTACTTTGCATATATGAATCATAATAAAAAATGTCCTCTTTGCTTTCCACATCAAATCTGTCTTCATAACTTTCTATAATTTCATCACTATCAATTTTGTCTTAATTATTCATACTTTATATTTTTTTACTCTAAGAAATTTGTATGAACTGATTTTATTCCTCAATAAAATTTTTTGATTTGCAATGGAATTGATTTGTTTATACATAATCAAATTATGTTAAGTTATATTTTTAAGAAAGCTGAACTGAAGTTATGTTATTTTGACACCATAAAATTATTAAGCATGTTTTTTCTTAATTAACACATTTTTTAACAGACAAAGAATTAATTAAAATAACAAATAAAAGAGAGGAAAATTTTATAAAATTAGTATCCTCTATTTTCTGTTACTGACACTATTTTTTCTTATTGAGGTTAATTTAATAAATTAATAATTATAATTAAAAATTAATTATATTCTAAATATTTTACAGCTTTCCTTTTTTTTAATTTGTCTTTTTTACCCTCTATTTTAGGGGCAATTATAATTATTGATTAGTTAGTAACTCGTGCATTATGTAATAATTTTTAGCTTAACAAATGCTAGAAGAATTAATCATGGCAACAATTTTCCACATGCGACAAACTAGTCGACCGTCCTATTTGGCTAGAAACATCGTTATTATGAACTCTCTTTATTCTAAAAACAAATGTCTCATTTGTCATTTTTAAATAGATTAAAAAATTAAAATTAGTATAATTAATTTTATATATAATTTTTTTTAATTTTTATTATTAATGATCAATATAAATATAAAATTAAATTATAATAATTAATTAAATATATTTTTATAAATAAATAAATAAATTATTCATTAAAAATTAAAATTAAATTATAATTTAAGATATAAAAAATAATTAAATAAAATTATTTTTGAAATAGAAAAAGTATATAAGATTTGGTTAAAGATTAATATATACTTAATCATGATTAGCCAAACAATATGATATCGCAGGCATTATCAATTTCACCTGTGTTATTCTGATTTTTACCCGTACGCATGGTGCACGTGAGCTCTCACCATCATTCTATTTGTCATTCATGACTTGATAAAGGTTTTTTACTTTCTTTCTTTTTTTAAAAAAAAAAAAAATCTTTTTAGATCTTTTATGTAATATTTTTCAAAATACGAAAAAAAAAAATCTATTATCGCATAAAAGAAAAGTATTAAAGTTATAGACTGCAAATAATGAAAGAAATAAGTTATGGGTGATTAAAAAAAGTGAAATTATTTAAATATAGGCCGCTGTTATTCAAATTAAACAATTGCGTAGATCAAAACAAATCAAAGAGGAGTTTATTTACAATTTTTTAATAATT
>CAOJBK010261301.1:0-18177 GCA_948294925.1 Codiaeum variegatum
AATTAATTATTAACTTACATTGGGTTAGACTTGAAATTAAATTTACAAAGACCCTAGCATATCTTGAAGTCTAATTTATTATGGGATTTATTAAATTATGTCATAGTTTGTATTGGATACAAATGGGCATGACTAAATTGATATGGACTATGGTTGATAATAATTAATCTATATGAGATGTGATTAATTATAGGCAAAGATGATTGCTACTAATTACTTATCCTAATTACTTTGATTAATTCATTATTAATCAAGTCAAGTAAGTCAAAGGATGTTGAAGTGTGAAGCCACCATCTTTGACTTACTCTTTCTTAATTAATTTGAGGTAGATTGGTGGAAAGTGTCAAGTCAAAATTAGTAGGCTTATATTACCTTCTTTGGCTGGCCACTCTTAGTGACTTGAACACATCATTTGGCTTTTCTTCACTATTCCTCTTCTTTTTCAAGAAGTTAGAGAGAGAAACTCTTAAAAACTAGAGAAAATTCAAATTTTTAAGTGTGTTCTCAACTAAAGTCCAAACACAATCCCTAAGGTCTCAAACTCTCAAGCAAGAAGCAATAACCAACAAATTGGGCAACCAAAAGATCAAGTTTCTTCAATGAGGAAAGGAGATACAAGATAAGGGATAGCTTCGGTGTGAGTCAAACTAGAGGCTTCACACTTGGGGGGCTAAACGAAAGAGGGAGTAGAGGTATATCATACATTCTAAGCCTTCTTTGTTTCTATTATGTTTTGCACAATAATTGGAAAGATCCTTGATGTTGAATATGGGTCCATGTTTGGGTTTAGTGTTTTATTAAAGAGTTTAATGAATATAAAAACCCAACCATGTCAAAAGTGTTTTGGCATGGTAAATGTTTCATAAAATTTTTGCAAACCAAAAACCGAGTAACATCATATTTTTGCAAAAATAAAAAAAATATTGCTGGAAAATTCAGGACAGTTTTTCCAGCTTCTGCTGCACGACTCTTTATTTGCCCTTCCCCTCAATATGACCCATACTTTCAATTGCCAATATGATGTAACCATGACTTGCCCCTTTTGAGGCTAATAAAGTGAATAAGTTTTCTTAATTATTTCTTTTTTCTCTTTAATGTTCCAACTGGTGAATCTAAATTTAATCAATCAAAAAAAGAGAATCATAAAAATAAAACCAAATAATTGATGTTGTTAAAGGGCCCATTAACATTTCAAAAACAACATTCATTGCATTTGCATGCTCAAACAGGTCTAGTACAAAGACATCTATTAGAAGTTCAAAGTTTACTTCACATGGAAGCCCAATCTCTATCAAAGAATCATCATCCTTGAGATTCCCAAATTATATGGCCTGCCAAACAAAAACTCAGTCACACAAAGGCTAAATGGTCACTCCCAATCAAAGAGAAGATTTCTAAATAATTAACACATGGGTTCATCAAGCCAATCAACCACTACTTCACGAAGTGGGTTGAAGCTACACTTTTCTCAAGTCATTGATTCGAAAAAGGAAGAACAATTCATCAAGGTAAACATCATCATAAAGAATGGTGTTCCCTTCAAAATTGTCACAGACAATGGCTCCCATTTCAAAAGTTGCCACTCTTCTACAAAAGGAAAGTATACAACATCACATGTATTCTCCTTATAGACCACAAACCAATAGAGCTGCCAAAGAGGCTCTCAAATATTCTCCAAAGAAAATTATGAGCATTTACAAATGTTTTCCTTGGGTACAGACCTCATTCAAATCAACCACCAAGACAATGCCCTACTCACTAAAATATGGGATGGAAGCAGTCCTACCCATAGAATTGGAAATCCAATCAATGAGGATTCTCCAAGAAGCTTGAATAAATGAAACTGATTGGCAACATGCCTACAAAAATCAACCCAACCTCATCGATGAGAAGTACATGGAAGCCCTTCACAAAGCTTAGAACTACAAACTCAAGCATGCAAGGCATTTCAGTAAAAGGGTCAAAGATAAAAACATGCACGAAGGGGACCTAGTCCTCAAAGAAATCAAATAACCCACACTGAATCCTAAAGGAAATTTCAAACCTTCCTAGAGTAGTCGATTCATCATCAAGAAAATAATGACTGGAAAAGTTATCATCCTAATAGACATCAATGATAATGAGTTCAATCATCATACAAACCTGGTTTAACTCAAGCGACACGTAGTTTGAGCATTGCATTTGCATCACCATCATCAGTACTATAACAAGAACTACGTGTACTTGATTCTCCAAAATTATCCTATTCACAAGTTTCAAAATCATTATATGGAGATAAGTAGGCAACCCACATTAGGTACGATCCAAAGTATTCAATAAAATTCAAAGTTTCTTCACTTCATCTGGGCTCTTTAACAAAGCATGCAAAAATAAGCAAACAAAAAAAGAGAAATTGAAAAAAAAAAAAAAGAATGAAACCCTCTAAGTTGAAAATCCAAACAGGCGGCTTAGGAAAAAGTTAGGGTACAGCCTAGTAGACTAAAAACTGGGAAAAAAAAAGACAATCTAGGTAATAATCAAGGTAGCTCACTAAGTTGAAAACCCGAAAGGGCGATATAGGAAAAAATTAAAGCTCAAACAGAATAATGTATTTTATTAAATTCTTATTCACCTTTTGGAACACGACAAAGGGGACATTGAAACTCAAACATATTTCTTTAAATCACTCATCTTCTTTCAAAAGGGCATCCCTAATGGACCTCCCAAAACTAACAAGTCACTCACCCTTCATCCTTTAAACATGTTTTAGACATAATAGTTCCCATAAGGAACCAATCTCATCACCAGTGGATCTCTCAAACATCAACACTTCCCCACTAGATTCCTTAAAACATCTCCCAAGTGAGAATCAGATATAACTAAAACCCTAAAAGAGTTAGCCAATGACTTTTCCCCAAGTGGAGTCAGCTAATATAGAGTCTATCATAAATCCCCAATGAAGCAACAACTAGTGCTAAAGCTAAGCAACATCTTGGCACTAATAACCAACTCAACTACAAACTTTCCTTTACCTATTTAGGGTATCAGCCAAATCACTTTCATAATCTCCTCAACCATTCGAGCAAAAGCATGGACCTTCACCTATTGTCCAAATACACATCATTTTCCATACTTTTATCTTCGAAAGGTGTTATAGCCTTGGCAGATAGGTTCATCATATCACCTTCTGTGATAATCAAACCCAAAAAGCCATATCATTGAAACAACCATATGACAAAGCCTTCCCAACCTCAGGCTCTAAAATAACAAATCCATCAAAATCATTAACAATATTAAACACATATCCCATTGAGTACTAAGCACTTAAAAGTACCCAATCAGTTTTCACAAGCCTAAAGCACCAAACATTATATTGCCTGAGGTTGATTACTTGTTCAGGTTCTTGCATCACTCATTCATCATATGGTTGAAGTATAGCTCTATTTGTAGGGGCAACTCATAAAATAATTTGTTTCACAAAAATAAATTTTCATGCGAAAAATGCGACATAATTTCAGGAAAAGCTGAAATTTCATACAAATAACAAAGCTTTACAAAGTACAAGCATTTTTACAAAATAAAGACCTACAGGGGACCATACTTAATATGCACTCCATGCATCATATAACTGAAATGCTAGTTCCATCCAACACATATCTAGGGGCATCCTTTTGACAAGAGTCCCTTCCCATAAAAGTTACTGTAACTAATTATCAAAGCTCAAAAATCGACGAGGTCAAAGCCTCACTTAACACAACTTCAACATCTAAAGCCCATATGGCATAATCACCAAGATCAAAATTACAATCATAACATTTGGCATCCTTAACTTGGTCCCACTTAGCACACTAAGCCTAGAAGCTGACATGGAATAAGCCCATAATCTGACATGGCATGGCCATAAGCCTATAAGCTAACATAGAATTGTCACAAGCTTAGAAAATGACATGGCATCATCACAAGCCCAAAATCCAAGATGGCACCTATGGGTTCACCATCATCAAAATCACCTTCTATTCGAAGCTAAGTCAGATGAGGGGGTAGCTGTGAACCCCCAATTTTACACCATCAGATCTGGCCCATCAATATAAATCCTTAAACTCAAATCGAACTCAAAACAGACCTAAAATTACAAAAATACCAAAATTGGGTCAAATTAAATCGACCTAAATCGAACCAGACCAAAGGCCAAACGCACTCATTGGATTTTCTAACTGTCCAAACTTTGTTTTTCTATAAATTGTATCCTCTAAGTCACCATTTGGGAAAACCTTTCGACTCCAACGCACTGCCAAAATAGTTACTAAAATACTGAAAACCCAAACTTTTATCGAATTGTCCAATCATAATGCCTTTTGCTCATAATAGAGAATCATTCTAGATTAATCAAATCATTCGATCCAAGGATTCTATGCCGATGAAAGACAAAAGTAATACATCAAAATGATAATGTAATGATTTTTTATTTTAAATTAAAAATCCTAAAAACTTATCTAGGTAATTCACATCTTCAAAATTCTTTTTTTATTAAATTTAAAACTAAAATTATTAAAAACTGAATTGGTTAACCTTTTACAATTAAAAATTGTTAGCTTTCGAACAAACATACCTACCCACTTTTTAAAACAACCCCCAACCCTTTGCAAGAAGGGAGATAGGTGTGGGGTTTGATTCCCATTCAACAGGATACGCTGGCAAGCTATTTCAAGGCTTCAACTCCAAAAATTTTTTCTTTTCTTTTTTTATCCCTATTTTTGTTTTTCTTTTCCTTTATTTTATTCATATTTTATTATTATTTTGTTCTTGTTTATTGTTATTATTTCTTTATATTTATTATTATTGCGGAATGTGTGCCCTTTCTACGTTTTATGGCTAAAGGAGGGGTCTCCTTTCGTTTCCATTGTTTTATATGTAATTTTATTTTATTATTACTTTTCTTTTATTCTAATGTTGTTGGGGATGTTTGCCTTCCCTAGTACCCTTTTTGGGCTAGAGGAATGACCCTTATTTATTTTTATTCGCTTAGCATTTATCGCTTTCGCTATTATTTCTGCCAATTCATGATATAACATGTTCATGCATCATTTTAAATGCTTTTTTCTATCATGCACCATGCTAATATGTCATGTATATATGAAAATATTTTTAACCAAAACCATATGATGTTTTAAGCCAAAACTGTTAGAAAATAAACTTATATTCTAAATTCACTATTTTGAATCAATCAAGAGTCTCCGAATCCATCCTTTGATTCAAGGCTTGCCTTTTCCAAAATTAGGCAAAATAACATTTTTAATGGAGTTAAATAGTTTCTTAATCACCTTAAGAAATGCATGTTTTTCTAAAGTGGCACCTCACAGTCACACATACATCGAACGAGCCCATAAGGGGTTCACTAAAGTGGGAATCTATCTGTTGATATTATGCACAATTTGACACCTCCCCCCCTCCCCCCCCCCCCCCTCACAGTTGATTTCCTCAAGCCAGAAACTTGATGGCTCGCTCACAGGACGGGATTAGAGTAGACTGAAAAAATATGAGAGGTATTAGAGAGTGGCTTACCCTAATTATATAAGTGATTAAGAAGTTTTAATGGGTTAGTGTGAGGCCCTACCCCAGACAAAACTGACCCTATGGGGTCGAATCTTTAGGTGAGCCTCTTATGGGCTCATTGGGTACATTGTGTATTTGTGTGAGTCACCACTTAATTTTTGGAAAATAATTTAATTTTCATGGTAATTAAGAAACTGATTAACTCTATTTTGATATTTTGCCCAATTTTTAGGGAAAATGTGAGTCTCGAACCAAAGAGTGGATTTGGGGACTCAGTATTGATAAAAACATTTATTAGTTTATTTTCTAAATAATTTTGGTTAAAAACTTGTATGGTTTTGGTTAAAATCATTTCAGGTATGCACGGTATACCATTATGGTGCATGAACATAATAAATCATACCAAAATAATGCATGAGTACTTATATGGCATGAATGATAGTTATAGCATGAAAATGGTAAAAGCGATAAAATAAAAAGATAAACATGGGGTCTTCCTCTAGCCCAAGATGGATTCTAGGGAAGGCATACATCCCCATAATGAATCAGAAATAAAAAAAATAAACAAATAAATAATTACGTTAAAGATAATGAAAGAAAGATAAAAGTGATCCTTTCTACAGCCTAGAATGTTGGGAAAAGGCACTCATTCTCCAATAACAAACAAATAGAATAGGACTATGATAATAACGAAAATACAACCAATGCCAATAAACATAAAATAAAGAAAAACATGAAACTAAAATAAACTATAATAAATAATGATTAAAAAAAGGGGTAAAGAAAGGTTATTTTAGAGTTGAAGCCTTAGAACAGTTTGTCAGCATATTCTTTTGAATGGGAATAAAATCACACGTCGTTCTCCCATCTTGCAAAGGGTTGGGGGTTGTTTTAAAAAATAGTGGGTTGGTGGTTATGTGTTCAGAATCTGATTCATTTTGATTTTGAATTAACCAAATAGACTTTAATCAGTTCAGTTTAGATTAAAGAAAAATTATTTTTGAAAGTTTGATTTACCTAAGTTGGATGGGTTTAAACTGATTAGAAAAGAAATAACATAAAAGGATACTAATATCATTTATGGAACTACCTTTTGCTTTCTTAGACGTAGGATAGGAGCTTCATAAGGCTTGATTAAATCGGATCAGATCTCCGTCGTGCTCGGAGAAAATTATCCGAAGAATGCATCTGGAGTTAAGTCATAATTATAATAGAAAATGGAATAGAGGTTTAAAGGCTTGGTGTTTTGGCTGTGATTTTGGCAGAGTTTGGGTGTCTAGAACTATTTTTAAGAGAAATTCGGCAAAAATTCGACGTTGAAAAGTTGTCTCAAAATGAGGTCCAAAAGGCCGAATTTATAAAAAATTTGAGTCTGAAACATCATAAACTAAGTCACACACTAGGCAACTAGCATGTGCGCCAGGCAACTATTTGAACCTATAGGCAATCTGCAGTCCCTGTTCAGTCCAATTTGATTCAGTTTTTGGATTTTCTGGGTTTGTTTGATGTCCGATTTGAGCATGGTTTGAACCTATGGGCTCATATTGACGATTCGAATTTGATGGTGTAAAATTATGGGTTCACCACATACCCTCCTTAATAGGTTCATTTTGAGAAAAAATGGATCTGATTAGTGTGAACACATTAACTCTAGAGGACCCACAAGTTGGGCTATACAAGGTCTTGCAAGCTTGTCATTCTCACCACTTATCTTATTATTCTTAACTTCCTCTTTCTCTCAAAAAGTGATTTCTGTGAAATATTTTTTAGATGATACCGGTTGGTGATATTCAGGAGGAAGATTTATCTGCTTTACTAGATTCTAGACTAGCTGATGAGACTGAGTCTATTACTGATTTACTTGGCTTTGTCCACGATTTACTCGGTTCTGACAATGGTTTACTTGATTCTATCTGTGACATCATGCTAGAAATTCCATCGGTTAGTGAGACCAAGACTATCACCAACTTGATCAATTTTGATGGCAACTGTGCGATAGACGTTGTTGGCTTTTACCTCGATGCCCTCCCTTCGATGATAGAGTTGGAGACTTTCACGGATCTCAACCCCGATCTATTGTGGGTAGGCAAAAGCATTGTAGCTAGCACAGCTATCTAGCAGTACCTTTACTAATTTCTCACTCTTTATTATTTTCTGATTTTTGTCATTTTTTTGTGCCTTTTCTATTTCCAATGCGCCTCATTTTTCACTTTTTTTATTTTTTTTCCATTCATTTATTTTTTTGCTCGTTTTATTTTTTTCCACTTATTTTATTTTTTTCCACTTATTTTTTTCCACTCATTTTATTTTTCTACTCATTTTAGTTTTCTGCTCATTTTATTTTTCTGATAAAGCAAGGAAAATGAGAGATGGAATTTTTACCTATAGGATGCCAAGCATAACTAGAGAGGTGGTAGGTCCAATCTATTTGATGTGTTGGGATTTTTAAACCATCTCCCTAATGTCTATACCTATATTGTACCAACTCATATGTTTGGTTGGATGAGTCTAGACATTGATCATTCCCCTAACCATAACTTAATTTTTGCTCTATTTGAGAGGTGGTGGGAGACCACTAATATTTTTAATCTACCTATGGGAGAGATGACCATGACTCCTCTTGAGTGGTCTTGTCTGAATGGGTTATGTTTTGGGACTTATCCCGTGGTGTTTGATACATATGTCCAGCCTCATTATGCTTTGGCTAGACTTCTTAGGGAGTTGCCTCCTTGCAATACTAATGGGATGGTTCCTAGGTCTTGGTTAATGGGGGTGATGAAGAAAATGAACCTGGACTCTTTTTCCCTTGATCAGTGTGCCAGTGTGTGCCTACTAATCATCCTTTTTACCCTTTTTCTTTATAATAAGAAAGGCCATGTAGATTTGATGGTGATGACTTTGGTGGCCAATTTGAGATTTCTCGCTTAGTATGATTGGGTTGTTGCCGCACTGGCTGCGGCATACAAAGTGACGGCTGGCCTGATAAGGACAGATGGGATCTACATTCATGTAACCATAGCAGTTTAAGAGGTTAGTATTTCTCCTTTCTTTGTTAATTTTGCTTTTACTTCCTAAATTTTGCTTAACTTTTCATCTCTGTCTTTTCTACAGCTTTGGGCTTTTTCTCATATTCCTTCTATTTCCCTCGAGCTCATTGTCAATGACGAGGTTCTTCTCCCGATAGGGAGGATGTGGTGTCAGGAGTCTTGGAATGGGTGCCAAGATACTTTTTCTTTTTCTCAGTGTAGAGAGGTCTTCACCAAAGTCACTGATGTATGCTCTGAATAGCTTTTACTCTTTTCCTTTCATAGATTTTGATTTCTGATTGCCCTTCAGGTTATTTGGGCACCTTGAAATTATGGTGTCTTGAGAGATGTTTAGCCTTTTGCTTAAGGAATCATTCACACTGATAAGAGAGTGATTCTAGGCTCCAGCAAGATCATGGAGTTTTATCTGGGTGAGCAGGTTATGGCTCAATCTTCACTGAAGCCAGCTATTCCGGCTGATCAGCCTCTTATTATGAGGGAGACTATAGATGGTATCTTCCTTAATTTCTGTAGGGGTGGGAAGCCTAGGTATAAGCTCATTGTGTAGGGCTCTTATGCAGAGTTTTTTACCACTCACTTAATAAAGGTAGGCCTCCATTCTTTGCCAGACCAGGTTAGGTTCCTGTGGTTTTTATTGATGCTAACCTGGGGTGTAGATCCCATGGTCATGTCAACCGCCCATTTAATAGATCAAGCCAACCCCAAATACCTCTCCTTTGTTTCTCTAATCATATTTCTTATGTGAGTGAGGATGGTGTGATGAGATTTCACCATGTGGGCTATGAGTATTCACTTGGCATGAAGCATGTTGACCCGAGCATCTTACCACCAATGGTAGGTTTCTTACTTTTCTTTTTGTAATTTTTTTTTATTCTTTAGTATGCTAACACTTGTTCTTTTGTATGTCCCTACTTCGGTATATTTCTAGGGTCATGATATCCACTAGCAGGCTCTGTTTCCCTAAGCACCACATTGTCTGCTTTGAGCATTACGAAGGGCTGGAGGGAGCCACATATGGTCAGGAGATGCATTCCTCAGAGCTGTGACATTTGACTAGCAGCTGACGATGAGGAGTCCTTAGAGGATGATGCATAATACTTTAGGATCATGTTTTACTTAATGTGGCCCCATTGTAGTCTTTTGTAAAACTTTTTTAGTTTTCATTTCATCTAAACTTCATTGTGAAATTTATGAAAATTTTATTTCAATCTCAATTTTCTATTTTAGAAAATAATTTCATTCATGAATTGAATATTTTTGTTTGAAAATATTTTTGGGACGAAAATTGGAATCGGATAGGATCGAAACATATTGGGTACTAACCCAAAGGATGATTTGTTTTCCCTAAGCACCACATTGTCTAGAGTTAAGAGACTATCTTGCATCATGGTATCAAACTAGGAGGATTGTTATCCACTTTCCTACTAAGAAGCACTAGATTAGGTGGCTAATAGAGATGAGCCCTTCTAACTTGTCTTGGAGACCCGACTGGTATACGACTAAGAAATTCATGTGAAGGAATCAGGGATTTAAGTATGTTTATCTTCTTGGCCTAAAGGAGGTAACTTGGTACTAGGCCACCCGAGTTTTTGGACATATGAGACATGATCATGATGTGCCCCCGAATGGTCCACTTTTCGAGGCAACTATTGTGAATGCTCGAGTGGCTAAAGCCATCCTCAAAGGCTAGAGTCATGACTTTAAGAGGACTATGGTGATTCCTGTTGATGATTATGGGAGCTTTCTTAGTACACAGACTAGTGGATTGAGTCATACTTGACAAAGAAGAAGAAGAAGCGATATGCTCTATTCACTGAGATTGAGGAGTGAGTCTAAGTCTAGATTAGGTTTTGAAAAAATAAAACTTTTAGTTTTTTTTTTGCTTTTGTTTTTTTTTTTTTGTCTCAAATATTTTATTTTGAATGTTCCAAAAGACCTCAATAAAATGCATTTTATTTTTATTAAACTCTTATTTTTTCCTAAGCCGCTCTTCAAAGTTTTCAACTTAGCGAGTTGTCTTGGTTTTTTCCTAGACTGCCTTTTTGGTTTTCAGTTTAGTAGTTTGTACCCTAAATTTTGCCTAAGCCACCCACTTGGATTTTCAGCTTAATGAGTTTCATTCTTTTTTCGAATTTATGTCTTTGTTTATTTGTTTTTACATACAAGTTAAAGAGCCCGAATGAGATGAAACTTTTAGTTTTATTAAATGATTTGGATTGTACATGATGAGGGTTGCCTATGTGTCTCCTTACAATAGATTTTGAAAAATAAAGAACATAATGGCTTTGGAGAATCAGGTCCACATAGTTCTTATTATAGGAAAGTGATTCTAGATGCATGCTCATGTAACAAAAACACTAGATGTAGTATTTCTTGAGATGATCAAGGTTGGTAGGATGACTGAACACACTGTCATCAATGTCTATCAGGATGACGCCTCCGTCTAACATTATCTTCTTGATGATGAAAGGTCAACTCCAAGGAGGTCTAAATTTCCCTCGAGGGTCCTACGTGAGTTGTCTGTTTTCTTTTAAGACAATGTTGCCTTTTTAGAGTTTGCAATCCTTAACTTTCTTATTGAAATGCCTTGTAAGTCTTAGATGGTAATTTTAAGTCTGATGAAAGGCTTCTAACCTTTTTTATCAATCGGATTGAGTTAATCATAGAAGACCTACTGTCAGGCAGGTTTGGAGATCTAAGTAACCATTGCTGATTGGATTTCCAGCTTATAAGCAGGACTGCCTCCATCCATAGACTAATGAATAAGGTGTGGCTTATGTAGCTCACTTATAAGTAGTTCTATACCCAATGAGGGCACTTGGCAAGTATAGATACCAACTTTTATGATTACCAATCATCTTATGAAGGATGCTCTTTAATGCCTTGTTAGCAGTCTCAACCACCCTATTATTTTAAGGTCTGTAAGGGGAAGACCTGTGATATTGTATCTTTGCTTTCTTCAAGAGGAAAGTTACCTCTTTTTGGAAGTGGAAACCATTATCTAAGATGATTTCAAATGGAATTCCATACCTTGCAATGATGTTCATTTTGATAAAGTGAGACACTCTTTATATATTCATGGCCTACGAATGAATTTGGTGTAATCTTGTCAATGACATCTATACCCCAAACGGCAAAGGGCCCAGTAGTTGTGATTGGATTAAGTGGAGAAGGATGGAGCTTTTGAAGCTTGGCATAAGTTTGACACTTGTGGCATTTCTGGGAAAATTAAGCATAGTCTTTATTCATGGTGAGCCAGTAGTACCTATGGTTCATGATTTTGTGGGAGAGTACCCAGCCATTCATATGGGTGCCTTCTTCCCCACCATGGATTTCTTTCATGATTTTGTTAGCCTCTTCCTTAGAAACACACCTTAAGTGGATGCCATTCCAAGTTTTCTTATAAAGAACGTCTCCCCTTAAGATGTAACTACTACCTAGTTATCTCAAAGTTCTTCATTCTGATTTAGAGGCTCCTTTACGATAGGAACCCTTTGCAAGGTAATTGTATATGTCCCAGTACCATGGCTTATATTTGACTTCTTGAATTATCATGTGGTAGAATTGAAAACTCAGTTCATGATTGATGCTTATGGAAATAGGATGGATAAGGAACCTATCACATATTTCTATCATTGATACAAGAGTTTCCAGTGCATCGGCAAATCTATTTTGTATCCTTGGCAAGTAGTGAAAGGACAAGGCATCAAAATTGGCTACCAACTCTTCGAGTCGCTTATGGTAAGGAACCAATCGCTCCTCTCTGATTTTCCATTTTCCTAGTACTTAAGAAACTATGAGGTTAGAGTCTTTTGATACCAATCTGAATAGCTAGTTCTAATCCAGAAACACAAGCTTCTTATTCAACTTCGTTGTTTGTTACCTCAAAATCCAATTTGATTTTCAGAGGTAAGCTTTCACCAGTAGGCATAAGGAACACCATCCTGGTGCTATATCCTTTGTTATTGGCTACTCCATCAAAGAATAGCTTCCATGTTTCACTTTGGATGAATAAGATGTCCTCATCATGAAAATCAAGTTCTTCCCAATGATCATCTGTCGGGCAGCAGCTAGTTGGTCAATAATGACACTAGAATTGATGGATTTCCTTTGTACATACATGATATCATAAGCTGTCAAGACCGCTATCCATCTAGCCATCTTACTGTCAAGGATAGGTTTCTCCATAAGTTACTTGAGTGGACTCTTGTCAGTGAGGACATGTGTGATGTATGACCCCAAGTAGTGTCTTAGCTTGTGATATATCCATACTAGAGCTAAGTAAAGCTTCTCAATGTTACTATATTTGAGTTCATGTGTCAACATTCTCTTACTTAAATAGTAGATAGCATTTTCCTTATGAGAATCAGGAGCATTTTATGCGACCATGGTACCTATGGCTTCATCGGTGATTGTCAGGTAGATCAATAATAGATTGCCAAGCATAGGAGGCTGTAGAATTGGCATATTTAGGAGGTGTTATTTGATATTTTCAAAAATTTCTTGAAATTTCTCGTTCCACTACTTAGATGAACTCTTCCTTAGTAGATTAAAGATGGGACCACAGGTGTCTGCTAATTGGTGGATGAATCGGCTGATGTATTGGAGGCAACCGAGGAACCCCCTTATCTTCTTTCTATTTTAGGAGGTGGAATGTCAAAAATTGCTTTGGATTTGGCAAGGTCTATCTCGATTCCTTTCTTAGTGACTATGTGACTGAGGAATACTCTAGATGAGGCTCCAAATATTTGGCAGATTAAATTTAAGTTTGTACTGGAAAAATCTAAGGAAGAACTTTTCTAATGCTTGCAAATGATGTTCAGTAGTGGTGCATTTGACAATGATGTCATGACATACACTTCCACTTCTTGGTGCATCATGTAATGGAAGATGGTGGTTCCCATCCTCTGAGAGGTGGCTCTAGCATTCTTTAATCTGAAAGGCATTACTCTATAGCAGTAAGTACCTCATTTTGTGATGAAGCTGGTCTTCTCTTTGACTGGAGGATGCACTAGAATTTGATTATATTCAGTGGATAGATTGGTTAAGGAAACCAACTCTAGCCTGCTAATGCATCAACTAGTAGGTCAATGTATGACAGAGGGAAATCATCTTTAGGGCATGTCTTATTGAGATCTCGGTAGTCTACACACATTCTAACTTTCCCATCCTTCTTCGGTAGTGGGACGATGTTTGCTAACCATGACAAATAATTGATCGGCTTGATGAACTTATGAGACAATTGCTTGGACACTTCCTCCTTGATTAGAATAGACCATGCCACTTTCATATGCCTTAACTTCTGCTTGATGGTCTTATAATTTGGGTAAGTTTGAATCTTATGGACGGTGATGCTTAGATCAAGTCCGATCATATCACTGGGCTTTCAAGCAAAGTATGAAGGAGAAATATGAGCCACATAGCGGAAGCTTAAAAATTATGATTTTCAAAACTTTAGGTATAGTTATTCATTAAACTCCTTAATGAATATCTAAACCTAGGTTTGGACCCATATTCAAGTTCAAGGATACTTTACCAATTTATTATGTAAAATGCAATAGCAATAAAGAAGGGATTAGAAGTATGAAATACCTTAACTTCCTCCTTCGTTTAACTCCTCAAGTGCGAAGCCTCTAGCTCGATTGACACCGAAGCTTTTTTAAAGGCTTATGTCTCCTTTAAGAAGCTTGAACCCTCTCTTGGTTGCCCAAATGTTTTAAGTTCTTACTCCTTTATTGAGAACCTGAGACTCTTGGGTATTGGTTTGGACTTAAAGCTACCCACACACTCCTTCTCAAGGATTTAGAAGAAGAGTTTATGGTTGAAGAACTCTTCTTTAAAATAAACTTCCTCTCTCTAATAGGTGTGGTATTTTGGAATTTTCTCTCTCTACAACTCAAGTTTCTCTCTCTAACTCTTAGGAGAAAATCTCATGGTTGAAGATGATGAATAGTGCTAAAGCTTTCTTCTCATAGGAAAAAAGATGATAAGCCTATAATTTATACCCATTTTTCTTCTAACTAATCTTCCTTAAATTAAAGAAAAGTTAGAGAGAAGAAAGGTTGCTTATGCTAGTATCCAATTGACTTAATTGACTAGGAAATTAGTCAATTAATCAACTTGATTAGCATAAGTAATTAGTAGGAATCACTTTAGATAACAATTAATCACATCTCATGTAAATTAATTATTATTTATCTTAGTACATATCAATTAAATCATACCCATTTGTATCTCATACAAACTATGATATAATTGAATTAATCCTTTTATAAATTACACTTTAAGACATGCTAGGATTTTTATAAATTTAATTACAAGTCTAATTAAATCATCATTAGTAAATAATCAAACTCTTTCATCAATTATTAATATGATTAAATTCCAAGCCATGGGAAATGCTTTATGGTGTATGACTTACTAGTTTCATATTCTAATTAATTAGCAATGGGATTAAAAATAAAAAATCTTTTCTTTCCACCAAGTATGTAATCCACAATCCATACTTAGTCCCATAAGTGGTGAGTGACTTCTAGTATAACATATCATGACTAGCTAATTAGAAATGAATGTCAGTGATCGTATCATTGACATTCCATGGAACTCTTGATCATAATTACCATGCATTTGAATCCTTTCATTACAGATTCCCGATCTTAGCTAAGGTCATGGAATAGTCAAACCCTATACGCTAAATCATATGACTTCTATCTGGTTCTAATTCTCAATAAATTGATTCTTACTAGAAACTCTTTATAGTGAATCTTTTCTACCTTGCCAAGGATTTGTAAATTAAGAACAAACAGAAGTCATAGGATTCCTTCCTTATTTACCTAATTTAATGAATCCTTTCTTGGAGATCACTTATCTAAACATACCACTAATTATGGTCACCACATGCCATATACCAATACTTAGATAGCATCAGTATGTAAACAGTAACAAACCATAGCCACCAATATGCTAGATAACATGTCATCTCAAGTTTAAAGATTATATGCACAATTACAATCTAGATGATCAGACATTGACTAGTGGATAAAACATGTGTGTCTACTATCTAATGTCACTATTTGACTTACTCATCTCATGAGTGTCCACGTTTTGTCACGACATCATATGTCTGTAGTTTGAGACTCACTACCACCCTACCAATAAGTATCTCATACTTGTTATAAATGACAACAGAGATAACAGTCTCTTCAGATTAATGGCGTTCCTACCAATAATCCTATGACCGTGAACATTCTTTAAAGTCTATGATAAAAGAATCTATCTCCATATTCCCAAACTCTTTGAGAATAGATTCTCTTGCATATGACTTATGGATCATATATACGTTAAACACTAAAATGAAGGCAATCATTTAAATGAAAATATATATATATATATATATATGTGTGTGTGTGTGTGTGTGTGT
The DNA here is from genome assembly GCA_948294925.1 of Codiaeum variegatum. Taxonomy (NCBI): domain Eukaryota; kingdom Viridiplantae; phylum Streptophyta; class Magnoliopsida; order Malpighiales; family Euphorbiaceae; genus Codiaeum; species Codiaeum variegatum. The sequence continues at coordinate 16,000 of CAOJBK010261301.1, forward strand.
GTGTGTGTGTGTGTGTGTGTGTGTGTGTGTGTTAAATGCCATTGTTGGATTAAGATTACAAATTTATATACAAAGTATAAGCTCTAGGGCATATAACCCTGACAATCTCCCAATTGCACTAGAGCTAATCTACACAGTATCTAAGACTTATCCTTTCAAGATGATAATCCAATTGTTGCTAACTTATAGCTTTAATCAAGGGATCTGCTATGTTCTCACCTGACGCTATTTTTTGCATGACTACATCGCCTTTTCCAATGATCTCTCTGATAATATGATAGTGCCTTTCTATATGTTTGGATTTCTGGTGAGACCTAGGTTCCTTTACCTGAGAAATGGCTCTATTGTTATCACAATAGATAGGAATCGATGAGTGAATGGAAGGAACCACTTCTAGTTCTATTACGATCATTCGAACCCAAAAAGCTTCCTTTGCAGCATCTAATGTAGTAATGTACTCAGCCTCTATAGTGGAGTCTATAGTGGTTGATTGCTTGGATCTCTTCCAGTAAACTACTCTTCCATTACAAGTGAAGATAAAGCTCGAGATAGACTTTCTATCATCGATATCTAACTGAAAGTCAAAGTCTATAAAACCATCTATCCTCAAGTCAAATCCTCCATAAGTCAAAACTAAATCTTTAGTCCTTCCCAAGTACTTTAGGATGGCTTTGACCGTAGTCCAGTGATCTAAACATGGATTAGATTGATACCTGCTAGTCACACTAACAGTGTACATGATATCTGTCCTAGTACACATCATTGCATACATTAAGCTTTTGATTGTCAAAGTATATAGAACTTTAGCCATGTTTTCCCTTTCTTCAGGTGTCTAGAGATACATCTTCTTAGAAAGGTGGATATCGTGTCGTACCAGTAACAATCCCTTCTTGGAATACAATATGTTGAATCTTTACAACCACCTTTCCAAGTATTGACTTTGGGAAAGCCTTAATGTTCTCTTCAATCTATCTCTATAGATGTGAATACCAAAAACAAAAGTGTCTTCTCCTAACTCCTTCATGGAGAAGTTAGATGATAATTATAGTTTCACACTAAAAAGCATTCCTACATCATTTCCAATCAATAAAATGTCATCCACATAAAGTATAAGAAATATAATTGCTCTCCCACTAACCTTCTTATACACATAAGGTTCATCTTCATTTTTTATGACATTAAACAATTTAATTGCCTCATCAAAATGATGATTCCAGCTCCTTGAAGCTTGGCTAAGACCATAAATGGATCTCTTAAGCTTGCACACTTTGGAACTATCCTTGGATTCAAAACCCTTAGGTTTTCCATTAAAATGTCTTCCTCAATGGTTCCATTAAGAAAGGTGGTTTTGACATCCATTTGCCAAACCTCATAATTATAGTTTATTGCTATCACTAATAAAATACAAATGGATTTAAGCATGGCTACTAGAGAAAACGTTTCCTCATAGTCAATCCCTTCTCTCTAGTGAAACCCTTTTACTATAAGCCTTACTTTAAATGTTTCCACACGTCCACATGTGCCAATCTTTCACTTGAAGACCCATTTGCTCCATATGGGTATTACACCCTCAAGTGGATTAACAAGATCGTAGACTTAGTGCGCATACATGGAATCCATCTTGGCTTTCATAGCCTCTAGCCATTTAGTATAGTCTATATCTAATATAGCCTCCTCATATGTAGTAAGATCAACAACTTGATCAACTTCTCCATCAAATCACAACTCTTATACATTACTATGAAGAAGTTTGTATCTCTTCGAAGGATAAGATACTCTACTAGACCTTTAAGGAGCTTGTGTGGATACACTATAAATCAGATTAAGCTCATTGGGTTTATCAATATCCATTTGATTGGTTTGTTGGATTTCTTTGGATAGAGCTTCGTCCAAAATTATCTCCCTTCCTTTACCACCTTCTTGAAGAAACTCTTTCTCAAGAAATATTACATCTTAATTAACAATGATTGTTTACTTAGTAGGGAGATAAAATAGTATCCTAAACCACCTTTAGGATATCCAAAAAATCTTCCTTTAATATACCTCTCTTCTAACTTATCTGTTCTCAAACTTTTAATATGTCCTGGACACCCCCAAATCTTAATTTTCTTAAGACTTGGCTTTTTACCATACCATATCTCATATGGTGTAATCAAAATAGATTTGGAAAGGACTTTA